>JADMLL010000009.1:10684892-10791563 GCA_016920875.1 Columbicola columbae | reverse complement strand
ATTTTTATTGCCGAAATTTTATTTTCGACCGCAAATAATGACATTAAACTGGAGGAAAAAAGTCAACCAATGTTTAGCACCGTGTTTATCAGAAACTTCAGGTCGAACTAATCAGAGGAAGAATCCTCTCGGATTGGTTAGGACCATAAATTAATGTAAATTATTGGCTCTGGGTCCTCAGATAAGGCCACAATGACAGAATATATTGCAGCTCTGGCAATATCCTCTTCGGAATTATAATTTAATTTGTGCGCCGTAAATTCTTCAGGTACACCTCTCGAGTTCTTGGACTCTGCGAGGGCATAGCTTTCATAACTACCACAACATTTATTTTTTTCCCATAATTCTTTGGCAGGAGTATAAAAGAAAAAATTTTTTTTCTGGCTCCGGAATTTTTGGAACTGTTACCTTTTTGAGATTTATGGTTTCAGGTATGAGAACCTTTTTTTGAGAATTCTTGTTTCTTTTTAAGGTTTAAGTGGTCAAAGAGTTTGTTAATTGAAGTTTTGCTTGAGAGTTAAAGCTTCTTTCTCTTTCTGCGTTTTCCTTTCTGTCTTTCTTTCTTTCCCTGCTTTGTTTCCCTCACTCTTTCTTTTTGCTCCTCTCTTCTCTCTGTCTTTTTCCTTTTTCTCTTTTTCTTTCCTTACTCTGTCTCTCTCATTCTTCCTGGTTTCCTTCCACTTTCTATGTCTCTGCTCCTGGTTTTCCCTCTTCATTATCTTTTTCCCTGATTTTCCTTCCTCTTTCTATCTTTCTCTTACAGGTATTTTCTCTACTTTCGCTCTCCTTCTGATTGTTCCTTCTCTTTCTGTCTATATCTTCCTGGGTTTTCCCTCTCTTTTCTTTCTTTGCATTTTTACTTCTTTCTCTTTTCTCTCAGTTTTTCTCTCTTTTTATCTTTCGTGCGCTTCTTGTCTGTTTGTTCTATTTTCCTTTTTTTAAATTTTTTCTATCTCTTTCTTTTTACTTTGTTTTGTCTTCTGTTGTCTGTTGTTCTATATTTTTCTTTTACTTCCTGGGCATTTCTGTTGTTATATTTCATACTCTTCCTTCGTTTGTTTGTATTGCTCTATCTTTTCTTTTTTTTCTGTTTTTGAAAAACTCAGTGCAACCGATTTTAAGGTTTGGAGTATATACAGAGAAGATGTAATTCCTTCCTTTAGGCTTTAAGTTGGCTTGGTTGACCATTTAAACCGTCAGCTTTCCAGTCGTGGGAGTGAAGATGAGAGAGAGAAAATTTTTACCTTCGCAAGACACTCTTGCGTAAATGAGGATTAAAACCAACACCAAAATTGGATACAGGTATAAACACAATCGTGATCGACTTACCGGGGCGTTCACATATCCGATTAAACCTACATGAATTCAGGTATATGATCGGTATGAAATGATTTTGTAAGAAAAACACGACGACAGGCTGTTCGGTTAGGCTTTCCTCAAATTCCTCATCCGAAATGGAGGAAATTTATTCAGGCTACATTAGGACTGACAAAAACCTGAAATTTTTCTCGCGTCCAATAAATAACCAGGCTCCGAAGACACCCGAACCTGATTTTTTGCTTCTGTCGGATCCAACGATTGACGTCTATCTAAATTATAAAATTCGTGGAGACAATTATTCTTGTCAGTTGTAGATGTCAGACAACAGGAGGAGGAGATGATGATGGCGATTTCTTCAGGTTGACAAGACGATATATTGGGTTGGCAACCCTGATCCCGATACCATTAATTGGCCAGTCACTGATTCTCATCAGGTTTTTATATCTAAAAATGATTTTCGACTACTGTTTTAATGATTTCGGTAGGTAGTCTGGTAGTCCAGGAGGATGAGGAGGGAGGTAGAGAACGCTTTGTAGGTATGCGAGTTGTTATGTTTTCGTTTTTCTCATTAATCTTTGGCGCGAAAACCTGAGTCCGGTAATTTTTCTGATGAGTATCTACAGACGGATGAGGGAAAATGAACCATCGGCTGTGTTTTTGAAGAGGAAGCGATGACGAGGGGTTTGCTGGCTTTTTGGTGTTTTCGACCAATTAGGAGAAGGGTTCTTGGTTCTTGTAGTTCTTTCGAAAGCTCTTTTTTTATTTCATTCATTTTGGTTAGGCAATCTGTACGTCTGATTTGTTTCCTTGAATGAATCATCTTTCTTTCTCCTCTTTCCTTTTAGATAATTTTTGAGGTATTCTTAAGATCTCTGACTTGATTTTTGTTCTGTTGTTGGCTAACTTTCATATTTGCTTTTCTTGTCTCAAAGCTTCTGTAGTTTTTTCTGTGCTTGCTTCTGTTTTTTTTCCCTCTTTCTCTTCCTACCACTTTTTAGCGAATTCCTTCCTCCTTTATCTCTATCTTTCAACACTACCAAACACTCCTTCTTATCTTCTATCTCGAGGTCAGGACGAGATTTTCTTGCCTTTTGATTGACATAACTATCTCTTTATGAAGCAAAAATTTTCTTTCTCCTTTTATCCAACAGCAGAATTTGAATTTTCTTGCCTCCTGAAAGATTGACAGTAAAAATGTCTTCTTCAACTGTTGTACTTCCTTTTAATCTTTCAGTTTCCAGGAACCACACCTTCTTGTTTAGGGAGTACTGAAAAATCCTGTTGGTCATTTCCACTCTGATACGTTTTTAATCCGACAGCTTTTGGAATTTGTATTTCGAAAATGAAATTTCGCTAATGTTGTCTGTTAGGTCCTAACCCCCTTCCCTCTCAACTTGCTGTATTTTAGCTGTAAATCTCTTCACCCCCATTCCCACGCTCTCCATTTTCCTACAAATTTTCTAACGAGCTTTTGCAAGCTCAAAACAATGGCTTTAAGGTCGTTACCTCGTTTCCCTTTGTCCCTTTGGCTGAATAAAAACGAGGCAAACATGGGTCTTTATGCCTCCGGATCAACTGACTTAATTAATTTAATTTTAAGCAATTAGTATTGTTTGGGGAGTGTTTTTGGGTCTCTTTGACATAATCGCAACCCTTCAACCCACGTTCATTATAATCTTCGTTCCTTTGTTTCGATCAGATTTACCGGAGCCATCCCCCTCTTCCTCCTTTCCTCTCCGAAGCCTCTATAAACCGAGCTTTTAAAAGCTTTAATAATAATCCTACGAACGCGGTGAATTCGGTTTCGCAAATTTTAACCTTTGAAGGAAACAAAAAGCCTTCGGAGACAGAACCGAGAGATAATAATAAAATTGCGGATGAGAGATGCAAGAAGTAAGAAGAAGTGAGGGCGGGAGGAGAGAGAGGAAGGATGGGAGGCACGTGATTAAAATTAATGCAACAAAATTCCACTTGCTAAAGCACATACCGACGGACTTGTCATTAGATGTGTCACTAAATCAAGGAACAAGTCTCGGAGGCACTTTAATCATATGAATACTAAACACGCGGTTAATCATGACAATTAATAAGAGAACCCAACAGTTTTATTGATTAATAAATAACGACATTAAAGAAACAGTAGAAGGAGGCGGAGGAGGAGGAAGAAAACCTGGGAATGAAGAAATAAAATTTAAATTTTAGATTGGAACTGATTAACTAAATCCAAACAGTCTCTCTCTCTCTTTGAGAAAAAAAAAAAGATGTCAAAAAGGAAAGAAGAAGAAGAAGGAAAAAGCCAGGATCGCAACCACCTGACTGACTGACTTTTCAATTCATCTTATTAATTATGTTAATGAATTGGTGTGGAATTAGTTTTTTAAGGTTCTTTCTGTTTGTGAGCCGAAACCTGAAAATTTTATCCTCCTCCTCTTCCTCGGTTGTGACTGATTCTCGAACCTTCGAGTGTCGATGGTTTTTTTGTTAAAGTTGTCAGGTTGGTTGTCGGAGATGTCGGAGCGGGTTTTCTTTTCGTGGCGGGTTGGCTGAAATGTGTCGAAAAGGAGGGAAGTATGGGAGGAGGAATGAAAATTGTGAGAAGCAAAATTACTGCCCACAAGCCTGACTTGACATTCATTTTTTGGGAGGAAGTGAGATTGAATGAATTTGTAAAAGTGTTAAATGGTCTTCGGAAGGGGGTAAGACAGTAGCCTAATAACAGGAAGATGGGTTTTGGTGTTGATGTCGAAATCTGGAGAGAATAGAAAGTAGAAGATGAGGAGAGAAAAAAGGGGAAGAGAGGGAAAAACGAAAAGAAGTCATAGAGAAGGAAAGACAAAATACTGAAAACAACTGTGAACTTTAAAAAAGAGAGAAAAGATTGGAAAAGGGAGAAACAAGAATGTCGACAGAGTGCCAGAAAAATGAAGAAGACAGACAGAGAGAAGAAACAACATTAAGAGAAAATAGGAATTAAAACAAAGAGGACTAGAAAAAGAAAAAAAAATGAAAAAAAAAACAATATCAAGAATATCAAAAAATATAAAGAAAGGCCAGGAAAAAGAGGGAAAGCAGAACAAAAAGAAGAAAAGAAAAAAAGAGAGAAAAATCATAGAAGAGAAGAAAAAGAACTTGACAGAAAGAGAGAAAAAGGAAAAAGAAAAAGGAGGAATACCAAGAAATATCTAGAGCAGGAGATGCCTAGGGAATATATAAAGAAGAAAAGAACATCAAGAGAGAAGAAAAGAAAAAAAGAGAGAGAAAAAGATGGGAAAACAGAAAAAGAAAAGGGATTGAAAGGTAGTCAAAGAGAAGTTTGAGAACAACAGTGAACTAAAACCAAAGAGAGAAATAGACAGGAAAAAGAGAGAAAACAAGACTATTAGAGGGAAGCAGAGAGAGAGAGGAAGGGAAAGATTGCAAGTACGAAAAGACAGCAATCAAATACAGAGAACCCAGAAGGAAACAATTAACACTGAATATGAAACGACAACATTGGATGAGACAACAAATACATAAAACTAAAGTGTGAGACAAAACAGAAACAGAGAGAAAAGAAAAAAGAATGGAATAAGGAGTAATGCCAAACAGATAATAAAGAGGAGGACTGAAGACTTAAAGAAAAACAAAAAGAAAAAAGAGAAGAGATAAAGAGACAGAAAGAGATAAAAATATTTACGAGCAGTTTTTTAAAGGTTCGACAAAGGGAAGAAAGGGAGTCAGGTACGTAACAAAACCTGAATCGAAGCGATTTGCCACAAAACGGCACCACGAAATGGCCAATAAAGTATGGTCTTCCTCACCGACAAACAACAAATGTCAATTTTAAAGGCCAAAAAGAAAATGGGAAAATGTTCAAAGACTTAATTTAAAGTTAATTAAGAATCAATTTAATCTTTTCTTTTCATTGCCGTTAAGTTGGCAGTCGTTATTTTTTAATTTTCACGCTCCTAATGAACCGTTGGCTCGTATCATCTTCCCCGGGCGTCTTCTCTTCATTTCATCATCATCAGCCTCCTAGCGGATGCCCTGGCGTCGCTTGATATATTTATCATAATTTCTTTACAACTATATTTACATAATGTTACCCATTTATGTATGTAAATAAGGGATTAAATACCGGAAATGCTAACAAAATGAAGAGACTGCTAGCCAAACTTGCAAGACACAAATTACCTTACCTGTATCTTTATTAATTCAATAACCGATAGTAGTGTGCAGTATTTATGAAATGATGCTTTTCGAAATCCGGGAAAATGTTCGACAGTTCATAAAGTGTAATTTTCAAATGAACCCTAAATTTCATCATCATCAAATGATAATGCTTAAATTAACAAAATGAAAGACTGTGCCAAACTTATCTTTATTAATTCAATAATCGATAGTAGTGTGCTTCGAAATAAAAGTGTGCATTTTATTTAAAAAGTGTGTTACTCTTATAATGAAATAACGATAAAAGTGTGCATTATTTATGAAATGAAGGGGTTAGGAGAGTGTGCATTACTTTTGAAAAAAAAATCCAAGCTAAAACTTCGTATTTTTCAATAAAATGAACTCATGCTACTGTGCAATACTTATAACATTATCTTTGGCTAATAGTGTGCATTATTTATGGAATGAAATACAACAGGAAAATGTGCAATATTTATGAAAACAGCGGTTTTTTAAATTGAAAGACTAGTTTGAGGTGCTGTTTTGAGTTTTTGGTGAGCTAACTAGAGGAAACTGGGAATGATATCTTAGTATAAAAAATGAGTCAGTTTAGTAAAACAAATTCTGAATAAAAGTGTGCATTATTTATGAAATGCATATATTAAAAAAGTGCGTATTACAACCTGCGGCCTCTTCATTACACGGTACTCGGTGGTCCTTGAACTCGACTACCTCTTGTTCGAATTGATTTTGTTGTTCAATTTCTTTTTTTGTTTTTCTCTCCATTTTCTACAGTATACAGTTGTATGATTTCTGTTGTTCCTGTTGTATTCTCTTTAATGGTTTCCTATTTTCCTTCTATTTGAATCATTTGAAGGTCATCACTCTTTTATTTCTTTATTCATATTGAATTCATTGTATGAATTCAACTGCGTAATAGATGTTTATTATTATTTTATTTTATTTATTTTTGTTTGTTTTTCCTCTAGTCACGCTTTAACCAATAATTCATTTCATAAGTAATGCACACTGGTATGAGGAATTCATTTCATAAATCAATTTCAATTTAGTCTAGATATCATTTCAAAACCAAATACTCACTTTGCTGTTGTATTCAGATCATTAAAAACAAATTATTTTTGTAGCTACTATAAATTTCATAAATATTGCACACTTTCCTGTAGTATCCTCTTTCATAAATAATGCACACTATTAGCCAAACATGTCAAGTATTGCACAGTAGCGTTACGAATTTGCTTCATGAAAAATGCAAAGGTTTTAGTTTGAGTTGATTTCAAAAGTAATGCACACTTTTACACCACTAAAAGTATTTTAAACTCAATAAAACAAATTCAGTAAGGTCTATCTCTCTCTCAAACCACTAGAACGAGGGAAGAGCAGAAGACACCAGGAAAAAAAATTCGACAAGAGAAACAACAAAGAGACAGAAGGAAAAATAATGAACCTTAAAATAAGAAAGCGGTTTAATTAGTACCTGAAATGAAGGAGGATCCGAGTGAAAGAAAAAATTATTTTCTCTACTTTCCTTCTGGCGGATGTGTATTCCTCCGCCGCTGCCATTTTCCCTCCCTCTTCCTCGACTTAATCAAAGGGAAATTGTAAATTTTCAAAGTTTCCGTTTCTTTTTTTCCCATCAATTTGTCTCTAAGACATCCCCACCCGCCCCGCACCTGCCGTCTGCTTCGCTTCCACCTCCGGGGGGGGCAAAACACAATTTTTATTTATTTATTTATCTATCTATCTACGTATTTGTTTGTTTAATAATTATTTATTGATTTTCATTTGAGATTGAAATTATAAGTTTCCGCCATCGAGAATTTTTTATTTGGGTTTTGCCCCGCTTTTTGACGGTTTTGCGGTTGCTAGAGCTAATCGGAGCAAGGTTAACAACCTTAGGACTCGGCTTCCTGTGCCTTAGGTTCGATCACCGAATGAATAATTTGCTTCTGTACGGTGTGTTTATCTGGTGGGTTTGGTAGATAATTTGACGTCGATAATTGTGTCTTTGTGAATTGGATGAAAATCCGACTTTAACGGTTTTTGTAGGCGCGTTGATTGTGTTAAGCTTCTCTTCTGCTGGTGTCTTTGGTTTTGTTTGATTATAGTGGAGTGGTATAAAATCCCATTAAAGCCTCCTAGAAAAGTGATGTCTTTGAAGAGGGAACAGTTTTACTTTCAAAGCCATCGCGCCTATGTAAAAGAAAGAAGACATCAGCACCTTGTTGTGTTTTTCTAGATGACTTGGCCGATTTTCTTTAATTTTTCGTTGAAGGAACGAGTTTGAAATTTTTATTTTTAATTATAAAATGGGTTTAGAGTCTTTCTCTCCTTCTTCCTCTCTTTCTATTCTTCTCCATCGCTTCTTCTACCCCTTCTCTCTCTTTCTAGGAGCTTTACATTTAATGTTTCGAGAAGAAAGCACCATTAAACTCTAGTCTTGGTGGAACATTTCAAATAAAAATTCCGAGGTTTAAAAAAGCTTCCGCTTAGTCACCGACAATATAAAAGAAGACTTAAAAAGCCATAAAAGCTGAAAGACAAACACCATAAACGAAACTGCAAAATGGCGGAGGTGGTATAAAAAAAAACCCCAGGAAAAGCGCTAGAGAAATAATTTTTAAAAAGCTTTTAGGAGCTGATGACGGAATAGAAACGACAGCCAAAAAAGGGGAAGTAATTTGAAACGGACAGCAAGAAGGAGATCAAAAAACCAACCCCAAAAAAAAGCTCAGCGAGAGAAAAGCTCAGGGAAGAAACCATCACAAGAAATCAAAATCCGACTCTCCGTTTTTCTAAATCCCCGACTCGGGGGTCAGTCAAAATCCCTTTTTATCTCTTCTTCATTTTTCTCTCAGAAAGAAAATCCCAGTTTTCCGGGAAAATTATTTTTCAGGTTTATGACTTCCCTTTTCATCTCCCCTGGTCATCCACTCCACAGGAGAGCTGACTGAAGATATTAAAAATAAAATTTTTTACTCTACTTTTTCAACCCCAGATGGTCCCCACTTCCACTTCCTCTTCCGCGCCCATCAGATCTTGGTTATGCGTCACGCCCGCGTTCTTATCCATACCTGTTTCGAGCTCTAAATTAATAAATTAAGTAAATAAAAAACTTCAAACAATAATAAACAAACATAATTCATGAAAGCTTATTTCGGTTGAGAGTGTTACGGACTTGCTCTCAAGATCTTGATAAACTAGATCATTTTTCGCGAAAGAGAAACTGAATCCAGTTTTTGGTCGTTGCCAACGAAGATAATTACCTGACGAATTAGGGTAATTGATCAGAGAAGGATCTGAAGGAGAAAAAATAATTTCAAAATGGAGAACGACGACTTCTTCTCCCCCAAAAAAGCTTCGGGTCGTTAGAAAAGAAAATTAAAAACCAAAAAAAAAGGATGGGCGGGATGAAAAGCACAAACCTCGAGGCTATAAGGCTATAATCCCCTTCTCTCTCATTCTCAGTTTCGTGTTTGAGTTATCTACATATAAAAGCAGTGAAATTCGATGCGGTAAACAGTTGTAGACAAACGTGAGGGACAACAAGAAATTAGAAAAATGAAGGAGTGAAGAGAGAAGAAGACGGAGAAATAATTTTTTCTAACCGAAAAAAGAATTGAATGGATAAACTAATAGACAAAAGTTTAAACAAAAGAAAAGGAAAAGAAGAAAGTATGAGTATGACAGCTGGAAAGAAAAGACTCGATTTCAAGGTCATAACTTCTTTAGTTAAATAATTGACTAGTACATCACTGAGAGGCAGAGAAAGAGAGCAGAAAGGGTAAATAGAATGAAAGAAGAGGAAGACCGGAAAATCAAAAACAGAAAAGAAAAATCGCGTGCTAGAGAAAAAGCATAAAGAGATAAGAGAAGAGAGGAATTACAAAAGAGAAAAGAAAAAAAAGAGAAGGAAGAAGAAAAAGAAAATAAAGAAGAGAAGAAATCAAAAGAAAACAATAAGATCAAAAAAGGGAATGGAAGAGATAGAGGAGAAGAAGAAGAGTCAGAAGTAAAGGGACGAAGAGTAGGCTGAGACAGACAAGAGAGAAGGAAAAAGAAAAGAAAAGAGAAAAGAAGAAAGAAAAAGAGAGAGAGAAAAAAAAGCAAGAATGATAGAGAGAGAAAAGAAAAAGGAGGAAAAATGAAAAAGAAAGATCGAGGAAGTAAAAAACTGAAAAGAGAGAGAAGAAGATAAATGAATAGAGGAAGAGAGGAGAATAAATAGAGACAAAAGAGGAAAAATAGAAGAAGGAAAAGAGAGAAAGAAGAAGAAAACGAGACGGAATATGGAAAGATGAACAGAGACAGAGAAAAGGAAGAGGAAGAACAAAAAAGGAAAAGAAAATGAGAGTGAGAAAGAAGAAGAATAAAGAATAAAAAGAAAGAGAAAAGAATGAGGAAGAGAGAGATAAAGGGGGAGAGACAGAAAGCAGAGGACAACAACAAAAGAAGAAGAGAAAGATGACAGGAATTAATGGTACAAATGACCATATAAAATACCATTTGAACGAAATTGTGTGCATTACTTATGAAACGAACACGTTACCAGTGTAGAATGAACTTTGTCTGGCCATTTTAAAGGGTTTATAATCCTGCTGTATTTTCATTCTAATGAAAATTTTTTTAAATGAAGGGCCAACAGGAATCTCGTGACCCAAAAAACGCTTTTCCGACTGAGGTTGAAAATTCCTTTCCGCAAATAATTTTCCGAGTCCCAAAACAAAACGAATTAATGAATCCAAACTTTTTTAATTAAAATTCTAAAAGCAATGATTGAATGGGTGGGGGGGTTTTCGAAATCCGCCTAATCTCGATTCCCTATCCTGCTGTCATCTTTAGATTCCGAGAGGAAACTGATAGAAAAAGCGGGAAATTCAAGCATTCTGTCTCTCTCTTCTCTGCTGTCATGGTTTTAATTAATTGTGTTGCGTGCTGATGTAGAAATTCTAGGTGGAGGTTCGAGATAGAAATCGAAAATCCCTTTTCTAAGCGAGATCCCCATTTATGGCGACATTCGTGTTTGGGGGCACCTTGGTGACATGCGTCGGCTTATGAATTATTAATCAGTTAACACGTGGGGTAATTTTGTATGCAGGTTTTTCACGAGGAAGCCTGTTTATGGTTGCTGTCGGCGGATGGCATGCGAGGTGTTCGAGTTTTTATTTTATTATTTGCGTGAAATTTCTGATTTTGATTTATGCATCCAAGTCTTCCTCGTCGTCGTTAGTCGTTGCGGTTCTTGTCGTACTAAACAAAGGTGGAGTCGCATGCATGCAAATCAAGTGCAACTTTTCCCGGTGCATTCATTCGTAGTGGACACCGAGTTTTCTTAAATCGGAATCAAGTTCTTCATCTGAGGAATGGACGTCCGTGGGCGCTTTGACCGTAGAAGGATGTGTGGGCTTTCTGGGAAGTTTTTCGTCAGACGAAGAAAAACGAGTCGAGATGTGGTGAAAGACAGGCCAAAGCAGAAGTTTAAAATTGTCGACAATCAAATCAAAAAGGAAATATCGACGTGACGTCATAACCACCGAAGAGAAAATCTGAAACGGTTGCTAATTTGTTACCGACTTCCCTCAAGCCAGGAACATGTTAACCCGGTGACTAATCATACTTGACAAAGACCGTAGACACATACCCAACCATTAACTACCAGACTTTCCAATTCCACCATTTCACCAACCGGAAACACTATTCCAGCGGTTTCATATCCATTACCCAAACCCGCAAAACTCAAACCGGAAACGAAATGCAAGAAACCCTCTTCCGTCCATTTTGTAAACCAACAACGATTCTACAGCGCAGGGCTTTTTTAGCCATTTTGTTTTGAGGAAACTAATTCAGGTTCCGATTTTGACCGTTCGCTGGCGCCACCCTCATAAAACGCAACGACGTAAAGATTTTCCTCGCTTTTCCTCCATCTTGGAGATCCGTTAGCGACTGACAAAAAGAATTATTTAATAACTGAGTAACGCGATCAGGTTAATACCTTGAATTATGCGGTCGTACCTTAAGGAATTTGTCTCTCGATTCTATTTTCGACTCGCTTGACTCTTTTATTACAATTTTTAAAAATTATCTACTGAATTACATGATGTTTTTATCGGTTTATTAAGACCAGATAAGAAGCAATTATTAAACTAATAATTTTATTTATGTAATAACAGTTAGGAGAGAGAGAGAGAGAGAAATTTTTAATTATGAGGCAATAATCCGCCATTTTAATTTTTTTTAATAGTTATTAACGCAGATTTTTAAAAACCTTTTCTTTTCGCTTAATTACAAGAACCCCCTTGATCTTTGACTAAGACACTTATTAATACATAGATACATAGAACAGTTTCCTGTGCACATAGTAAATTTGGGTCATTTTTTATATTAATGACGAACTTAGAACTTCTTTTTTCAAATCAGAAGTTTTTTAACATCACAACAGCTACAGGTAACAGTTACAAAAATCTCCTAACTAACTCACATCTCATACACTAACAGTATATTGTTTTAAATTTGTCAACATCCAAATGAAATGAAAAAAGCCAAAAAAAAATTTTTTTTAGAAAGCTCGACCTAAAAAACAACAAAATCAAAAAACGAGCGGTAGAAGGAAAGCTTTTCACTACAATCCAGCTCCATGTCAGAATCCGCCCTGAGGGTGATTGTTAGTCGAACTGGAAAATAAAAAGAAGTCAAAAGCATTGTAAGCCCGAAAGCTCTTTTTTCGAAATTTAATTAATTAAATTAAAAAAAATGTAAAAGGTTACCACAGCCTTGAGGGCAAATCCGAAAGAGCACGGGACGGGGAAAAATCACGGTATTGCGTTCTCTCTCTCTCAAAAAAAAGTTTTCCAACAGGAATTATTACAATAAATAATTATAATACAAGCCTTTCGGAATTTTCCTTTGAGTTCCGCGGTCAGTGATTGCTGACCAAAATATTTCCATATTTCTTTGAGTTGCTCTTTTTCGCGTTCGGGTTAAAAATTTTCGGATCCTTCCTTTGTGACCTTTCGAAAAATTTTCAAAAGTTCGTTTAAGCACTCTTACCTACGGTTATGGGTCTAGTGTGGGTTGATAAAAATTTGGTAGCCTTTGTTTCTGTCGTCAGCGATTATTGAGAATATTTTCTGTTGGAATCCTTTGACTTGTTTTCTCTTTTAACTCTAAAGCTCTTTAAACCCACTCTTATCTCTGTTCGTTGATTTGGTCATTTTCTTCAAACAGCTTTGCTGATATTATCCCCGTCAGAAGGTCAGCAACTATGGTGATGGTGATGTGACATAATCAGTGCCGATCACATATCTGCAAATCACATCCCCGATTTCTGCATAACTTCTTGATCCCCAACACAGATGTCCATTTTCTCAATTATGTAGACAAGTATAAAATCCTAAATATCTACTTCTATTATATGATTTTTATTATATTAAGTAACCTATATTGTAGTGGTGAAAGGACTTGATTGTATTGTAGAAGTTGTAGTTGAGACTTTGAATCCTCTCCCACATTGTTATACTCAAATTTGAAAACCGGATTAAAATTCTCTGATACTTGCCTCCTTCTTATGGCTATAAACTTAACAGTAGTGAATTATATATATATTATATTAATATGTTGGTTGATTACATCAATGATTTTACCAGAAGCTGCGACCTGTTTCAACAGGTCCTTATTACCTTGTAAAAATAGATCAGCAGCGTATTGTTCTTAAATACTGTCTTCCTTTGCTTAGCTCATAAATGATTAGGTCTAAGTAACTTTCGAATTTTTCATAAATATTGCACACCTTCGGGTGATTAATTTCTGTCTTTTTGAATTTTGTCGGTATTTTTTTCTTAAAAGTTTTTGGACCGTCTTCCTGACAACTGAAAGACGTGGATGTAGAGATGAGGAACTCTTATACCTGGATAATCTCTTTGGTAACAGCTGAACAGATAATAATACCAATGCAGCTGGATGTGTTGATATATACTCAAGTTCCGAATGAAAGATTTGATGTGTTACATTTGTCATAGCTATAACTGTTATAATTATTTGTATATCAGCTTCTCCACTTTTCCTCACATTTCTTCCTTCTAATTTCCTTCCCTTTTGTGTTCTTCCTCTATCCCTTTGTTCCAGTTTTTGGTTTTCTTATCTTCATCAAGCGAACTGAAAACAAGTTATAGTATATATTATATTATTTCTAAGAAGCTCCTTTCAATATTTCCATGAATGATTGCCTGACTCTAATAATCTTTTTATACTTCTGGCTATAATTTTTGAGATCTTAAACCAGTTCTTCGTCCAGTACCTGTGGTCAAATATTAATAATAATAATAAAGATGGCGGAAGAGAGGGAGAGAGAGGGAGAAAGTAGATAAAAAAAATAAATAAAGGTTAAATAAAAGATGATAATTGTGCATAAAGTCAGACTTGATTGAAAGTAATTCAACCGAGGAGAATACAATGAGTTGATAAGACGCATGAGTGAGTGAAAAGGATGAGAGAGAGGAGAGGAGAGGAGGTGGAGGTGGAAGAGACTCCAAAACGCACAAAATTATCGAGATGATTGTAAAAGGTTTTGAAAATTATAAAAGTGATGGGCAGGAGGAGATACGTAGAAGATGGCAAAGTGAAATGTTTTTGTTTGGACGGAGGAAGGGAAAGGGAAGACGGAATTGGGTCACTGAAAACGCGTTGCCGCGAGATTCTTTCGCTTTTTCTCTCTTTGCGGTCGAATGGATGGCTTGAATTCATGTTTGCCTTCCTCTACCTCATCTTCCTTTGTAAGATTTTGATCTCGGAAATGAAAACCTTCCCTTCCTTTGTTCTTATAGCAGATAACAAACCAAAAACCCTGAAAGGCTCACAAAATCGCTACACGGGCTGAAAATGTGTGTTAAATAAATCATTCAACAAAATGGCGGCTGGGAAAGTGGAAAACGGGAGGGAAGCGTGAGAAAAGTGGTGACGAGAATCATTGTTGTGCCTACAAACTCCCGCAGAAGTCTCATAAACTGAGAGAATTAATTAATTACCTTTGTTAATTAGGAATTTTGTCAAAACGACAAAATGACCGATTATTAGACACATGGGGTTGTCATATTTATTCCGCCATCTTGCTACTCATATTACAGTTGCACCTTTCTCTCTCTACCTCCTTGAGAACGAACCTTCTTTATCACTGTTACCATCTAATTTGTCCTAAAAATCTAATTTTGTGGGTTTTGGGTTTGATTCTAAACTTCCTCATCACTTTCTTGGGTTGGTTTTCTTGGTATACTAAATATTATATAATATTATATGATTTGGGTTAAATGAAAAGGTTTTTGGGGTTTGTACTAGGTCAATTATTGGTTGTTAGGTTATTAAGGCTTGACGGAACCAATGAATTGCGATTTGGGGGGTGGATGGAGGAAAGAAAGGGAATTAAAGGGATTTGTATCGGTGTATGGATAGGTTGGTTAGCTAATACGATGAAGGAAGGTGATAAGAAGGAGAAGAAACATATGAAGATGCGACAAAAGCATTTAAAAGAACGGGGAGGAAGAGATGTTGAAGGAGATGTCGCCAAAAAGAGAGAAAGAAAAGAACTTTCTCCGGAGGAACTCACCAGGTAGATTTGCAAAAGGAGGTAACATGCGGACATACACGTCTTCGTTCATCTCTCTTTCGCTTTATCTTTTCACAGTTTGAGGTTTTCGCTTTTTGGCCAAAAAGACACAACAATGAGAACAAAAAACAACTTCCCAAAGCCGAAAGCGAAACGAATCCGTGGCAAATCCGAACGTTACCGTAATTATGTTTGAATTTAATTACGGTTGAAAAACTCGAGGACGTCGTTGACATAACTTTCCCCTCGGACCCGGTGCAGAACCCACGAGAAAAGTCAATCGTGCGGAAATGAGTTGAAAAGAAGAAATTTTTTCCCGTCCAAAAAATTGAGAATTTCGAGAGCATTCAAATGAAACTGATCACTTGGCGGCGGAGAAAAGATTTTAAGAGAATGAAGGAGGAGGAGGAGAGGAGACAAAAACGGTTGCAAAGAAGAAATCCAAAGAAATTTGGAAAAATGAAAACAGAAGAACGGGAGAGGAATGGCGGAAAAGGAAAAGAGAGAAAAGGTTATAATTCATTTAAATCATTCCCGTTTCACCGAATTTTAATTTTCTTTCCTATTTACATTTGTTCAAAGAGAAATTTGTGTACCTAACCCACCCATCACCATGCTTCTCTCTACCCTTTGTTTCAACCCCCAAACCCCTTACCTGCCTCATTTCATTTTCCTAAATTATGATTGAATTCTCATAAAATGTTCCCTTCGGGGCTGAAGTGATGCCTGTCAACCAATTTCCCTTTAAATCCTTCTCCCGGTGCTGAACGCGAAGCTTTTTATTTCCAGTTCCAGGTTTATCGATTTTCTCTCTGGATTTTGCGTTTTGATAAATGTGTCTGAATCTGAATCCAGGGTTTTATGATTTGGGATAGAAACTTCCTCCAAATAATTTATTCAGCTTTTCTTGTTCCGGAAAAAAGGAAAATTTAAGGTTTTGACTTTCAGGTCAATCTCAGACCACATCAATTTTTAATTCGCATAGAGCTTTGGTTGAGATTTATGGAACCTTAACTTTTCCTGTTGGGTTATGTTTAGACATTTTCGCGAGAACATGTTAACCGAAATTAAAACTGCAAGAAAGTTTAAAAACCAAAGGAAACTTTCCTCTCCAACAGCATCTCTAAAAAGCTGAAATCGTAAACCAAATCACATAAACCAAATTCAAAAACAAACAATGAGAACTACAAACCACCATCTTTCTACAAGATGGAATTCGGTCCTGAGAAGTCAGCAACAGCAGGAGGTAGAAAAGATAAAATTAATTAGAAAATTTGTGCAAACCCTTCTTTTTCTTGGAAAACTGACCCCCAACAGCCAAACCCGACAGAGCCAAGACAAATGAGCGTAATTACATTTTCCCCTGATGAAGCCCAACCTTGAGGTATCTTTTGGTTTTGAGAGATTACTTTCCTCCTTCATGGGTGATATTTTTCCCTGTCGTGCGGTGTGATCAACTGAGCTTTCTAACTGTAACCTAATTCGAGAATTATTTATTGAACCGGCAGAAGAGGACAGATGTTGGACGGTCAATCCTAATTCGGTGTTTCTAATCAATCAGTAGAATGATTATGCTTCTATCCAAACGTGACCAGATGGAAGGAAGGCGTTTTAAATCAGATTTTGTGTCGGGAGAAACCTTAAAAGTTTCAGGAAATCGAGTTGGAAAACCTTGATCGAGGAAATTGAATAGCCTTGAATATTACAAATTTTAATTTGACTGAGCAGCGGGGAACATTTCTGTCGTTCAAGCAGACCCAATCAATTTTCAATCTAAGCCTAGGACAACAGGAAAGAATAGTTCCAACAAACTCAAAACCAAAGAAAATTTCAAACTTTCATTAAGTCGGCTTTAAAAACCTTAGAAAACATTTTCTGCCGAGCCTAATCGCGTGATACTGGAAAAGTCCGTTTCAGCAAATTTTGTCAAAGACGATTTTGCAAATTCTAACCGCAAGCTAGAAGCGAACTCAAAGAAGCTTGAGTTTTTCCAGGAAGTATTGACCACAGAAAGAGAGGAAAGTTATAAAGTGGTGACCACAGTTAAATATCCGACAAAGCAATGATCTTGCCTCAGGAAAATCCTTCCAACAGCAAAGAGCTTTATTACAAATTTTGAGCAAGAAGACATTTTTTAAAACATTTTCATGTTCATCTGTTTTGTGAGGAATCCGTCGAATAATCTGCTGATACTTGTAGAATCTCAGCATTCTTTTGGGGATACTCTATCACGTGACTGGGAATAAGCAACCAAATTACGCGAAATTTTTATTGACCGCCAAAAACCGAGAAGTTAACGCGAATAATCTTAAAAATGAAAAATTTCTTCCACAAATATTGACTTTGACGAGAGAGTCAGCAGTATCAAAAGTTGACCGCAGCAAAAATTTATTTCAGCAAACATTAATTATGTAGAAGAATCCTCATCGGACAGATTTGAGTTTATTTAAAGCTCACAATCGAATCTATAATCAATTGCTGATCTAAGTAAATCCTGATTAAAAATTTTTCGTTCCTCATCCCATGGGGTCGATCATTTCCACCTAACAGAGTCACGAGACCTATTCATAATAACAAACCACGTGTGTTAGTGCATTGCCTGATGGGTTTTTGTGTTCTGAGTGTTTGTAAATCAGCCTCATAAAAGTTTTGTTGACAAAAAATTATTTCAAAATCATAGAAACCGGAAAGGTGTTGAGGAACTGGGGATGACGCCGCAAGACCTCATGAAGAGACAGGATATGGAGCAAACTAGAACCTCAGGAGCCCAAACTAAAGACAGAAAAAGCGTAATCTGAGGAAAAGAGAGAGAACATAGTAAAAAGGTGAAGGAGTATTGGAGGAGGCAAAAACAAGAAGCCGGAAGGAAGTGTTGACGAAATGATCCAGGGAAGTGACCGAAACGAATAAAAATGTCGAAATCCTGTGGTGAGGTTCTTGCTTCTCACCAACAGCATTACCCCATAAAAATTTCTCCCAAACCACTAAAAATATAATAAAACGTATTAACAAACATTAGAGCAAATAGGAAACGGAAATCCAAACTCGTGTAAAGTAATAAAAACGCGGACAGTGATTAGGACATCTCGCGAATGCCCATCTGCGCTTGCGCATTACCAATTTCCTCTAATAGAGAGAAAGAAAAATCTAAATGAACGGTTTAATCGAACAACCAAAAATTAACTAATTTTCCACTTAAGTTCGAGAAATTAAGAAAGAGAAGTAGGAGGATTTGGTAGGGTAAGGTGGGGCCGGCGAGGGAGAGGGGGAACTGGGAAACGATTTGTTTTATAACATTTCAATTTATCACCTTTGAGAAGATTAATTGAAAAGGTAATTGAAGTTATTGTGGCTAGAGCGAACCAAGAGAGAGATGGATAGATAGATAGAGGGAGAGAGAGCTAAATCTTTTCATTGTGTCTTCTATCAATTCACTCATCTACTGTTTCTAGGAACCAAAAATGAAATGAAAAACCGCAGCCAGAATTATTTAAAAACGTGCGATTATGTTGAATCATCTACGAAATCACGTTGGCGCGAATTATTTATCCACCAAAAATTTATGGTAGATAATTGAAATGATTGGGAAGGAGGGTGGAACGGGGGGAAAAGCGATCAGATTTTATGGCTTCTGGAATTTCCTTTTCCCTCTCTCTCTCTCTCTTCTTTGATTGCGTCTCTCCTTTTTCCTTTCCAAATTAAATTTTTGTTAATTAGCTCTGTCTTTATCGGAGTTTTTTGTTTCCTTTCATTCATCTCTCTACCTTTCCCCCCACCTCACCGTCGGTTTCACGTTTTACAAAATGAGTTTGATTGGTCTTTGAGATTTCCTGTTGAAGAGTTTCAAAGGTAAAATTGATCAGAGGGATCCAGGATGGGGAATTGATGAAAACCTTGTCTAATTAGATAGCCCGTTTTCCTTTGTCAGTCCCAAAAGATTTTCCGAAATGAATCTCGTTCGCCCCGAAGCTCATCAACCCTTTCATCCATTTAAAATAACATTCTACAGATTTCTATATTCATACTAATAATATGATGATGATGATGATGGATGCGACAAGTTTGACTTTCACTTCTCGGGGGAAAAGACAAGAAACGAAGAAAAAAAAACTCAACAAACAGACATACACATACTCATACACCCCAGTGATGATTAGGACTATAACTCGGAGGGAGATCACACTTCCGCAATTCAAATCCGCCCAACACAGAGAAGTCAGAACTATTTAGACCAACAACTAAACTCATTTCCGGTTCTTACCTTTCAGCAAATAATTAATAAACGTCCTCAGGTTTGTTCAAAATGAGATTCGCTCTTTGACTTCGTTCGTTGGATCTCTTTCATCATCTATACTTCCTCTCTATCACCACGTCAGAGCTTATTAGACGACAGTTAAACCGGAAGTAGCGGTTTTATAGAATTGATTTCCGGTGGTAGTTTACCATTTCATGATAGTCAATTGAAATTCGGGAGGAGGAAAAGAGGTTTTGTATCATTTCCAGAAATGTCTTTGGTCTCTAACACCTTTCGACTTACAGCTAGAGCTTTTTAGATGATAGTTAAACCGGAAGTAATGGTTCTATAGGTTTGATTTCTGATGGTTGTGTACCATTTCATGGTAGTCAATTGAAATTTGAAAGGAGAAGAGCTTTTGTTTTACCTCCAGAGATGTCTTCGCCCTCTAAGACCTCCCAAATTACAGCCAGAGCTTTTTAGATGGCCATCAAACCGGAAGTTATTGTTTTTTAGGGTTCACTTCTACTGTTAGGTTAGTCATTGTGTATATTCATAATGGAAGATGGAGAGAAAGAAGTCTTGTATCACCTCAAAAGAATCAAAAACTCAGATTTCCGGTTAGTACAGATTCGAATACTGTTACCGTACAATTACGAGGTGACAGGTTTGGATGGTGAGGAAGAGCTTTTGTATCACCTCCAGAAACTACTTTTAAGTGTAATCCGAGAGTAGTTTTGATTGTAGTGTTTAGTGTAACCATAAATCTAGTTATGTGCTAGTAAATGAGAGAGTAGAAGTGTGTTGTTGTCGTTGCAAATACTCCTCTTAGAACCAACTTCAACTTTACAGTCCCGTTGGGTGGATGAGGTGGCGGGGTGGGCAGGATTAGAGTGAGAATGAGACTTGGGTCATTGTGATACCACGAAAAGGACCCCGGATATTGCCAAAATCAACTTTGGTCCATATCGAAAGGGATCAATTTCGATTGGGTAGAGAATGTCAGACGAAGACAGGCAATTAAGATGTTTTAGTAGATTTGACCCCGGGAGCGACCCTCAGAAAGAAGAAAAAGGAAAAAGTTGGACTGCTTCACATTACAATGGATCATAATTACATGGATTCAAGTTTGGATATAAAACCCAGCGGGACAGCTTCCACATTCATTCTGGTTTCTCAGCTATTTGCAAACTAATTAAAAATATACACACGCGCGCGCGCGGGACACAACAACACACGGCCTTGGTTTTGAGAGTCTCTTGTTACTGAGACACAGAAGATGAGGATGTGAAACGGTGTAGCCAGACCAAGAACGGACGGACAAAAAAACCAGAAAATTTATATTATAAGTTAATAAAGTACATAATGACGAAGACGATGACTATGGTGATGATGATGATGATGAATTTATATTTATTTAATTAAGAGGGTTGTTCGGTTTGCCAAACAGGTTTGAACCTGGCCGTGGCCATCCTTCCTCCTCGTTTGAATATCATCCACACAACACATGGATAAATTGCTTTCCATTTTTTTCTCTTCTAAATAAATTATTTATGTAATTATTAAAGCAGACGATAAATTTTATCTTTCCTAATCGATTTTATACGTCGACGGAATCCGTGTGTGTGGATTGGTATTGCACAGACACACACACAACACGCGCGTTCTCTCTCTCATTTTAGCCTTTGGTTAAGGTCTCTTTGCCCACGCCATTAGACTAGATTGTTTAATTTTGTATTTTCACCTTCTCGTCCTTGTGGCTTATTACGCCACTGGGATTTTTGCGCAATGGACTCGGTTTTTTTCTTTTTCGTCTTCGGCAGACCCCTGGTGTGGCGTTTTCGGTAGCGTGTATTTGTCCAGCGGCGATGACCTGGCTGTCTGTTTTTAAAGTAGATGGTTGAGAGGCAGAACGTTTTTCAGTCCCGATTATCTTCAAACAGAGAGACCAGGTCAAGAAAACAATAAAGTCGAGTAAGAAAGAGAGCAAAATGAGGTAGAAACAGGATAGAAAGAGGAGAGATAGTAGGAAAAGAAACAGAGAGAAGGAGGTAATAGGGAGAAGAGTAGATAAATTTATGTATGCCTGGGGTGATCGTGTGCCCTTTTAGTCGTCTTTGGTTCTGTCGTTCGAGTCGATCAAGTAGGTCCAAAGGAGTATTTCAGAGACAATCTACCTGTCTCCTCCTTAACAGTGAAAATCTTACAGGTTCTTTCAGATAATGAGGTTAGAAACAAACCACAAAGCAAAGAAACAGGGCTGTGCAGAAAAATTTGAATTTGAAGACCTATAGCCAATATCACCAGGTATGGTTGTCAAATGAGAGTGAAAGATAATTTATAGATAAAAAGAACGATTTCGAAAAAGGAGAAAGAAAGAAGGAAAGGAGAGGGGAAAAAAAGCGAGCGGGATTCCAAAACAGAGAATAGATGGCAGGTTTACTGGCCACAAAGACGGTCGGAGTGTTGTCTAAGGCCAATTTCAATTTCACAGCTTGACGTAGGCTCACCACATCCCGAGGACATGCTAATCCTTTTAATCTTCTTCCACTAAGATAAATTCTCATTTATTTCTTCCGTTGATTTCCATCTTCTTCTTTCCTTCCCCCGCCATCTTCTCACTTTTCCAAAACGCATAAAAATCATGTCCTTCGGTCGCGTGTCGCTCTCATTCACCATTTCCATCTCTTTCCAACACCTCGGCAGCCCACTCACCCGAAATGAAAAAATTGATCATCATAGCGCGTGGGTTAACAATGAGTTTTATAATGAGACCCAATAAGGACTCCTTGGGTGATCTACCCTGCAATCCAAACAATAAACCAGAAGATGGAGAAGGGAATGGTGTATACAATTATTACAAATGGAGAATCGCAATTTGTCGGAACTGAAGAGCGAAAGAAATCTTCTTTTGTTGTTGTTGTTGGTGAGTCGGAGGAAGAGGGGGGCTCGGGAGGTCAGCTGCCATATTTATGTGTGTATAATGATCCTAATATGAATTCTTCATATCATTTTCGTATGGTTTTATTATAATGCCTGAGTTATCTTCCTGTTTGCTGTTCCTATAATAATTATAGGATAGGTTTCGGGTGTTCGAGCGTTGCAAATCGGTATTTTGTCTTCGAATGCCGTGGCTAAACACTGGGTTTCTTCTTGCGATATCATCCTCCTCTCTCTCTCTCCCTGGGTCTTTAAAGGATCTAGAAAAGATGGGTGTGGCCACACTTTAAACTGCAATTTTCGGTGGAAGCCTCGTGGTAAATTGTCCTAAATCGGAGGCAATTTACTTTTTTTTTTGTCTTTCGTCTTTCACGATTTCTTCGCGTTGTTGTGACCATCGTTGAAGAACCTGAGGTTGATGTGAACCTTCGAGGATCCTGAGTCATATTGAAAAGAACCTTCATCCGAACCCAACGGCGATACCAGGTTCTCATTTCGTTTCTTTCCTTCCACCACGGAGGGCAGCCACTCCTCCTCCTCCCTAACCGTCGCTCAAGGTATTTCGAGTGAGAACAAAATCCCCGCAAAACCGATTTCAGGTTGGGTCAGCCGGTCTTGTTATCGACTAACCCCGACTCATTATTCATTTCGATCGCCTTCGACTATTTCTTATTTTCCTCTTCCTTTCTTTTTTATCGGTTTTCTTTTCCTTGAAATAGTTTCTTCCGTTTTTCGGTGTTTGGTATCTTTCCCCTCCTCCTCCTCCGCGTCTCCTTCCAAAAGAAAAATTTATTTTTGGAATCGATTCCGTCGAGCGATATCGCCCGGACCATCGACTCTTTAACGTACCTGTTGTTTAATAAAATTCCATAAACAGAGAAATGAGTCTTCTTGTTCTGGCAAGACATTATTAGGCTAACGTCATTTTTAAGGTAACAGTACCTGGGAAACCTAATCACTGAAAAAAATCGTAATAAAAGACGCGTAAAAATTTCTTTTAATTTCCCATAAAAAGGTTTTTTTTTGCCTTAATCATTAATGTCCAAGAGTGAATGGTTCGCAGGTTCTAATCTATTATACGCACCAACCTGGTACCTGATACCATTTACTTTCCAATTAGCCATCCCCATAAAAATCCACTTGTTTCGATTATAACTTTTAACTTTCTCTTCGCTCTAAATATCAGCCATAAATTTTTTTCTTTTTCAGGTAAGCGATTCCAAGACGCTTCAATGAATGAAATCGGGATGGGCAAGAATGTGGAAGCTGTTGTGAGGAGGAGTACGTCAGGTTCGGGGATGGCTTTCGAAAAAAGGTCAGTGACGAAATAAAAAATTAGGTTTGAGGCTGTATGCCTGGATTGATGGTTTTGACCAAAATTGCACCGTCGTTTGCCTCTCGTATAATTTTTTTATTTCTCTCTTTTTACCGTTTAGAGTAATTTCATAGCTAAAACATCCAAATGGCTGTCTTGGAACATGTTATTGATGCTCCTTTTTTTTTCTCTCGCGTAATTACCTGTTGCCTCAGAGTTGAGAAATGAACGCGTGCATGGGATTGCAGGTGGTAGAAGCTATCATTGAAGTGATAGCAAAGTCGAGAAGAAGGAATGAAACGAGAATTGGTTTCCTTTCTTTTTTTTAGAGCAGATGGTGCAAGATGAAACTAGGTTTTCCTTTTTTTTACTGTCTTATTCTCTTGGGAAATTTTAGTCGAAAGCTTTTATCACCTCATTACTTGATTAGATTAATAGTTATTTCGGAAGCTGCAATCTATTTCGAAAGGTTTTTACTGCCTTAGTAGAATCATATCAGTGGCAATCGGTCGGAGTATTTCTTCCATTGGCTGTCTTCTGTATTGGCAGATTAAGTTTAAATAACTTCCGGTTTTGTTTTTTAATAGTGCACAATGTTGCTTCTTTCATAAATAATGCACATGTAGCGTCACCAGGAAGAGAGCTCTACATTTTTATTCTTCTCCAAAACAATTGTCAACCTTTTGCATCACTTTCCTAGCTCAAACCTCATTGGTTCTTTCCCAAAAATTCTCTTTTTCCATTGGCCATCTACTCATCCGGCTCTTTCCTTGCGAATATATATTTCTGCAAAGACACTTTGTGATTTTTGGAGTAACATCCTACAAACACTTCTGAAGAATTTATTTCTGTCAGTTTGAGTGGTATGGATTTCGTCAAAGATTTTGCGGCTGAAGAAAGATGAAAGCAAAGAAACACCTGAATATGGGTTAACCCAAAATGGGTTAGAATATGGGTTGGGTCAAAAGAGTTAGTCAGTCGCATGTACTCAATAAAAGCTCGATAGTGCTAGAAATGTCATAACTGAATTCATCAAAGGAGGTGAATACCTCGAAACCTCTCACTTTTATGCTGGGTATCAAAGTATCTCAAAACGCTCCAGCCCAGTGTATCCCTCCTTCAGTAATTGACTTAGTTTATAATTTAACCTGTTAATAATATTTTATATTAATTTTTACATATACTCTTATAAAAATCTATTTTCTAACTGTTAGGTTTAGTACTAAACAATTTCTCTGTCACCAAACATCAACAAGAAGAGTTTTATAGGTGACACGCCTCTTTCCCAGCGACGAGATAGAATTACAAATTAGACTAATTAAAAAACCGACAGGACAATTCAAAAAATGGCTGAGAAATGACCCGACTAAATCACCCAAAAAGAAAAACAATCCGCAGCTCCCCCGCTACCGTTTTTAAAATTTATTTTGATCACACATGAAATGGAAAAGCGACTGACCTCGAGAGATGATTAAGACATAATTTTGTGGCCAATTATCTTCAGTTTTCAACTTCCATCCACCCAGGAACCGTTTCAATCCGATTTGCTGCTACCTTCCTCCGAATTCGTTTGACCGTCGGTGTGTTTCCTTAAAGGAAGATAAATAAAATAAAAATTTGGGAGGAGAGAGGGGCCTTATCAAGTTGTTGTCAAGTTTTTTATAATCCAATTTATTTGGTGTTTATAGTCGTAAAAGAATCCTCCGGTTGAATGGAGCCGGAGAGGAAGGGAGGTTTAACAGTTTTGTTACCAGAACTTTTTTTGCTATCTCTCGGTGTCAGTTATAATACAATAAAACACACAAACGAGGAGCCGACGGGGTTCCCTGTCCTCCTCCTGCTCCTCCTACTACTGTACTCGTTTGAACTTCCCTGCTGTTTATGACATTTTGTAAAAGAGTAAAAAAATTAATTTAAAAATTAATCGAAAACACTTCGCACAAAAAAAGGTTTTGCCTTGAATACTAACAGCTTCCAGAGGAAATAGCCGTTGACCCACGACGACCGAGTGTCAAGTTAAGTGCGAGTTGTTCACTGGAGAGTCTTCTCGGCTGTGAATAATTGAAGTTAACTGCTGGAAAGAAAAAAGTAATTCCACGTCTCGGGAAGAAAGAAACCGAGTGACCTTCTTTTCTTGATGGCTGTTCACATCTTCCAAGAAGAGATCGATGGATGAAGAAGAAGGGAGAGAGAAATTGGCGGTGGTGAGGCGATTCTATAGAAACTCATCGCCTAACTGGAAAGCCGGAGAATAAATCAAAGGAACAACGGAGTGAAAGGGTGGAGTTGCAATTTTGGTGGTGGCCTCCGGGTGGTTGTGAAGATGATTCCACGTTTTGATTTCCATTCCTCTTCCCTTCCCTTCCTCCTCCTCCTTTACCTTTCCCACCTCTTCCAGAACACACGAATGTAATAAGAATATTGTAACGCGTATTAGCGATGGTCGTCTGCCGGAGGTCGTCTTTTGGGAGCGAGTGTTCCAGTCTTCCAGCCTTCGGGTTACCTATGATTTTCAACTGGTATCTCATTTAAATCGCCCGCCTCGGATTGGTAGATGGAGGAGGAAGAAGAAGTAGAAAAATATTTTCTCTTCTGAATAATTTCTTTTTTGTGTGTTGAGGTTGGGTCGCAACGGCGGCGGCGGCGGTGGTGGTGTTGAGGAAGTGAGTTCTTTGTTGGGTGTTCTTTGAGCATAATTGTTGGGCTTTTCTACCGCTGGTAGTTTGAATTTAAAGTCAAAATTTAATTTTGGTGTTTTCTTTATGGATTCCATCATCTTCTTTGTTCTGATCTCTGGTAAAGACACCTTGGGGGATCCTCTTTATTCCTTGTTTGTCATATTTCTTTAAAAAATCTTTCAACAACTTGGTATAACCTTTGACCTTGGCTATTAGAGTTGCGACCTTGCTGTCGTCGTGGCGGAAGTTGTTTGAAACCTTCCAAACAAATCTCTGACACTCCCAACTTGACTTTGGCACGACTCCTCACCCACGAAACAGTCCTAGTCACCGAAGAAAGTGAAAGTCAGACATCTTAAATACCCATTTGAGTAGATCCAAGGACGGGAACTATCCTCAAAGGATTAAGGGATTATTTTTGTCGTTTTCTTCCAATTTCGTACCTGGATAAGGAAAAAGCCTGAATGAAAATTCAAGATGGAGGCCGCTTGTCACGAGCACTTGAAGCTATTTAATGGTTGCCTGCCTTTTGTAATCCTTCCAGACGGTTTTCTCTCTTTTTTTCTTATCAAAAATGGGTCTCTAATGGGTACAACCATAATCGATTTTCGATAATCATCCTGATCATGACATAGTTTCCTCTCGAACGGTGAGGGTCAATCCGACATGAAAACATTCCATAACGGGTAACTTAATTTTGTTTTTCGTTTTATAATTCGGCGTAACTTCTTTCATAATCGTATGACAATTGAATCCAAATAATTTTTGCCGATCGTCATTTCGCAAGTCGCCTTAATATCATCGGAGTTGAACCTTAAAGGTTATCGAGATTCGATATTTCTGGGGAAAGACGTTAGAAGGTCGAATTGTGAGTGAGAGATTGGACGAGATTAGAATTATTGGACTTGTCATCTTTATCAGTTTCCTGTTAGGGCGTTGGAGTCGAAACTGTTGATTGGATGCTGGTAGTGGTGTCTCGGGTCTTTTACTTCTGGATTGTTGGTTTGGTTTAGAGTGAAGTTTGGGTTTAGTCAGCTGTTTTTTTTTAGTTTAGTTGAGTTTGGTACTTTCCTCATTTTTTGTGTATTCTGATTTTCCGTTTTCCATCTCTCTGCTTCTGTTTCTTACCCTTCTCTCCTCTTTATTCCCTTTTTTCCTGACTCTCTTTTGATTTTTCATCTATTTCTTCTATCCACCTTTCCTTTTTACTGTTCTCTTAAATTAGTTTTCTTTCTTGTCTATGCCAATTCTCTGTCTTCTTCTCTCTGTTGAGTATTATTTTCCAGCATTCTATCGAGCCGTCCTATTTCCTTCTTTTCTGCATCGACTTGTTTTTCTTTCTGTCTTTCTCCTTTCCTATTTCTCACATATCTACTTGATTTGTCTCTTTTACCTATTTCATTGGATCTCTTTTCCTTTTTTTTCTTTTTCTTGTCTTCAAACAGTTCGTTTTTCTTCTTTACCTCCTTATATTGAATTACCTTTCGTTTCCTTTTTTCTCTTTTCTGTATTGAGTTGCCTTTCTTTCTTTCTTTCTTCTCGCATCTCGACTATTATTTCCTTCTACAATATTTTCATTTTTCCCTTTTCTTTGTTTTCTTCTGTATTTCCTTTTTTCTTTCTTCTCTACTGACTTATTTTTCTTCTTTTCAGTCTTTCCTCTTTCTTCTCCTCCCTCCCTGTGCATTTCTTTTATCTCTCACATTTGTTTCATTAACTCCTTTACAAATCTCTAACAAAGAGAGAGGATAGACCCTGACTTGACCCAACCAAACCCAATCCTCAATTCCACAAACCTGCCACTCAGGAGAAATAAAAGGCTACCAAGAATCCTGCTTCCTGTCACTAACTGTCAAGACTCGGAATCGCAGTCTTCGGTTTTGTTCGAGAAAAGTTTTCTCAAGTCGTCAGTTGTTTTAGTAGCAGAGGGACGAGAAAGAAACGGCGGTAGGCGCAAGCACGAACACAAGTCATCTACTTGAAGATCCATCTATTCAGAGAATATTTACAGCACACATTAAATATGGCGGTCACAATTACTTTGATTACTTTTGAATTATTTAATACCCTATTTCTTTTGATTCGCTCTTTCAAATTATCAAAAATTTCCTTATCAGTGTTATTAATCTTAAACATAAATTCTCTCTCTCTTCTACTTGGTTGCCTTCCCCCCTCTCTCCCGTGCCATTCATGGTCAAACAAAACATTTGCCATCACTAATGGATCTATCTATTCCATCTATTCTAAATTTATTTTTTTTGATAACCGTTAACCACAACCAAAACCGAAAGGATCTTTGCCTCTCCCTCTCTCTCTCTCGCTATTCCAAGTTCTCTGGTAGAACAACCTTGAAAGGTTTCGGTTTCTTCGTCTGTGGATAAATGACCCCAAGCTGTATTGGTTTCACTTGGGTTTTGACTTTATTCAAGCTTGAAAATATCCGCGTTTTCGTTTGATTTGGATGTGAGCGAGCGAGAGGAAGAGGAAGAGGAGAATGGGGGAAAGAGAAAGGCATAAGGTTACGGTTTTGCGGGATTGACACAGTCTGAATAATTAATTCAGTTAACCGGGTTTGTCAAAAGTTTTCTCGACACACACAAAGATATCGAAAGTTTGGAAACGTCGCTTCCATTTCCGGAGGGAATGTTTCCGGCTGGCAAAAGCAATCACCGAAATTGTTCTGATTTAACGTCAAAGTTTTACCAGGAAAACAAGAGAAGTCAGCTTGTCGAAAGTCCTCGGGAAATTTTACAATTTTGAATTCTATGCACAAAGTGGAAACGTTTATGGAATTCTCTCGCACAAAGGGACCTGGAGAGGAGAGGTAAAGGGAGCAGGACCTGGAAACTGTGGAAAAGCCCAAGGGAGAGAGACCTTTATAAATATTTCAAGCATCCAGGATCAGAGTATAAAAAAACTGTCTTCCCAAGCTTCTCTTAGTTCTTCCAACGAAACCACTCGAGGGACACCGATGCATTTTAATCCACAAAAACATTCTTCTCCATCCTCCTGTTGACTTTAATATTCAGCTGAAAATGAGCTTGACACTGAGAAAGAGGCGGGAAATTGTTTTTGTTAGTAAATCCCGTGTCTTGAAAGTGTTTTTATGGTTCCATTCTGTCAGCAAAGTCTCACCCGACCTTTCTTCCTCGGTGTTTGTTGCGGAGGAGAAGAAAATCCTTTTTTATGTTCGCTCATTTTTAGTATGATATCTGCAGATTTGTTTCCGGGAAACAGACTGTCGGGTTATTCTGCTGATAAGCATTCTGCTTCTTAAATTTTTTTATTATTTTAGTATGTAAGAGGCTTGTGTTTGAGCGGTCAGACTGGTTCGTAAGAGAAGTTATGGTTTATAGTTCTAATCCTCTTTCGCGTCTGAGTACGAGAGACAAGACTCATTCAAAATTGGCTTTTGATAAATTTAGTGTGAAACAAATGTCCTGTTTGTGTTTGAGGAATTAATTTCATACAGAATAGAGGAAGAGAAAGAGAGGGAAAGCCTCCACAAAGAGAGAGAACAGTGAGAGGAAGAGAAAGAGGAGTAAAATAAAGCAAGAAATAGAGGGAAAGAAGAGAGAGAAAGAGTTGATAATGAAGATTGACTTTGAATAATTTAGGTTATGATATAATGATACTAAAAATTGATAGATAAATTTATAGATAAACAACAGGATTTCTGAAATCGACACTTTCTTCCTTTATTTACTGTATTGGTGAATTTCAATATTCAGACATTTGATATTAGAATAGATTGAATAAAGAAAAAGAAAAGAAAAGAAAACAGAAGGGAAAAAGACTTAGAAACAGTGAGAAAGATGATTAATAAAGATTGAAAGCAGAGAATGAAGAAGAATAAAACAAAACAAGAGATAGAGAGACAGAAAAAGTGAAAATGGATAAAAAAGAAGACAAAGAGAATGAAATCAAGCTTCACTTTATGGGTTATAGATTTTTCTTATTCGAAATGGTTTTGTTACCGTCTCTATCGTTATATACACCAGATTTCTATAGAACTAGAAGCCTGCTGTTTCCGTTTGCTTTCCGCCTGTGCTGAAAGCTTTTGAAATCAGAATTGAATTCTGGGAATTTTCAAAATACACGAGCCTGGAATCGATTTTCCATCAATGTGTACATGTGGACAATGGGTTTTTGAAAATAATTTTCGAAACAGGATTGGTGCTGTTTGGAAAGCCTTTGTTCAGGGGCTCCGTCGGGAAATGAAAAAGTTGAGTTTTCAATGAGATTAGAAACGGGTTGTGAGCTTTCGAGTGAGGCAACTAGCTTTGTACTGAAAATTTTGAATAAAGGAGACAGAAAAATAAGAGGAATTAGAGGAGGAGTCAGAAGAGTGAAAACGGAGGGGAAAAAAGAGTAAAAGTAAGAAAGAGATAAAGATAAAAAAAGAGAGAAAGAAGCGGAGAAAAAGAAACAGAGAGAATTAGTTAAGACAGGGAAATAAGAAGTAAAAAGAGAGTAAAAAAATTAAAAGAAAACAAGAGATAGAGAAGAAGAAAGAAAAAATAAATAAATATAAACAGCAAACGAATAAGACATAAAAATGAGAGAAACAGAAATAAGAGTAAAAAACAAAGAGAAAGGGAGGTAAATTAAAGACATGGCACCACCAAAAAGTCTGTTGGAACCTATGTCACCTTGACTACAATCGACAAAAAGTCAGGTACCTCTCCCAAATTTCTACGGGTTCTTCTGAAATCCCAAATTCAAACTACATCTACATCCTCGAAACTGGATCAACCGAATTAAGATCTGTTCAAATTATGAACAATCATGTTTGTTAGCTAGGCCGATCGCTCGCCATTTTTCATTATTATTTGAAAAGAATTTGAAGGGAACGTGGAGAGTCGTCGTCGAGTCTTTTTTTTGGTCAAATCTAACCAGAACTACTTTCCCCGATGACTCGATAAAGCATCCTCCTTGTGGTTTGGTTTTAAATTTACGCGCGCGGACGTTATTATTAAAATTTTCACCGGTTGAACTGTAAATATTTTTTTTCTTTTAAATAATAATGCAGAGGCCTTGAGCGATTTGAACGTTCACGAAATTCAAAACTGGCCAAAGATTTTGCTTTTTACTTCTTTTCTTCTTTCCTTCTCCTTCGTACTCGAAAAGAAAAAAAAATGGATTTAAAATTTATCGAAACGGCTTCCTCGAGGCCATGAAAGTAAACTGAAGTCATCTCTCCAACGTCTTGACTTGACTTGACTGTCTCAAGTTAATTGTAAACCTCAAAACGACCACCTGGGATTCTTCAATCCCCGTCTCTGCACGATTTGTTTACGGATTTTTTTCTTCATCTTCTTCTTCTCTTGCCGGTTTGTTTCTTCCTTCTCCTCTTCTTTTAATCAATCATGAGTGAAAATTTTTATGGTCTTCGTTCCAATAATCATACTTATTCAAAAAAGAAAAAAAAAGTTCAAGTTAAACACGAGGAATGTGCAGAGTTCCTGGCATTAGGGCGTGTTCCTCTTCGTCTTCTTCATCTTCTTCTTTGGTTGACTTGTTATTTCTTTCTTTTGAACCGAGGTCGATGCTTTGGATTGTCCTTCTTCTTGTTGTTGCTCGACTTTTTATTATTTATGACTTTGGAATTTTGTTTTGTCTTGTTCGCTTGACTACGGTGTGATTGTTGGTGGCGTTGAGGACTCTCCTTCTTAATATCATCTCCCTTCGATCGGGTTTTATAAACACAATTTGTCACTGTCAGTGTCATCAAAATGCGAAATGTCGTCTGCTTTTTGTTTATTGAATCACTTTTTTTAATTCTTTGTCGTCGTCTCATCTCCATGTTTCTGTTGTCTTGGTGGGCGGTCTTGTGTGTCAGTGTCTTGTGCGTTCGCGTTTTTTGGGAGATGAAGGTGGGTTAGACCAAACTGAAAGCTTCGGCCAAGCTTGTTATCCGTTTTTTTCTTAATTGCTAATCAAGATAAGTTGATTAGTTAAAAATTTAAAGGCTGTTAAAAATTTATCGAGCTTTTAAAACCGTGAAACAGACTCGTAAACACGACGCCAAGCTAAAACGACATAAAATAATTCGAAAACAGTGAGTTAAAAGAGAGATTAAGAGGATCTTTTAAGAGCTTTGAACAATTAATTAACAGCTTTTCGACACCCAGGAGTATTCAAACCCATAAAAACTTTCCCAGTATACAGAGAGACAGTAAAAACTTTCAAAGCCCATTTCCAACTCCAAGCTTTCGAACATAACTTCAAATAGTTTGCATTCACATCCCATCACCCCAAACCCAGTTTTCAACCAAAGCTATCTTGGTACCGAACATTCCATTGAAGGAATAATTACAAGAACTGCTGAAGAGGACAAAGGATTCACGAAAACCTGTTCGAATGATTGATTTCTGTCTCGATTTTATGCGAGTATACAAGTCGGAGAGAGATTCCGAGATTTCACATTGGTTGAGAAGTTTAGCGCCGTAATCAATAACCCAAAGAGAGAGGGGGTGGTGTGGGAGAGAGAGAGAGGAAAGATGAAGAGGAAGTAAGCGGATTAAATAAAAAAAAAGTGATTTATAATTTAAATAACTTCTGACATTTGTTAAATGGTTTCAATTTACGCGGTGAATTAATCATTCCGACGCGAATTCTTATTTTGATAACTTATTATCTAGCTTATATTGTCTTTGAAATGATGTCCAACATCTGTCCGAACGTTATAGAAGAATGAGAGAGGGAGGAAGACATGCGGAAAGCTAATCAGAAATTCAAAAACCTCAAACGAATAATGGAGCCCCATAAAATAGAGCAAGATAAAATGAGAGAGAGAGAAAGAGGATGGATTCTCAAAGGATAAACTTAAATTTGTATTTGAAATTATAACCGTGAAGATAGGATGAAATGAGAAAAAATTTTTAGCAAAAAGCTCGTTACCATCCTCGAAAGCTAGCAACCCGTTTCTAATCTCATTGAAAACTCAACTTTTTCATTTCCCGAGGAAGCCCCTGAACAAAGGCTTTCCAAACAGCACCAATCCTGTTTCGAAAATTATTTTCAAAAACCCATTGTTCACATGTGCATATCGTTGGAAAATCGATTCCAGGCTCGTGCATTTTGAAAATTCCCAGAATTCATTTCTGACATTTCGAAAGCGCTCAGGCTAGGCGGAAAACAAACGGAAACAGCAGGCTTCTAGTTTTATAGAAATCCGGTGTATATAACAATAGAGACGGTAATAAATATTTTTTATGTGTTTTCGAATTAGAAAAATCTGTAAGCTATAGACCAAAGCTTAATTCAAATCTTCTTGTCCCTTCTATTTTCGATTTGTTCTTCGGCTCTTATAAATTTTTTTTCTATTCAGTTTCTTCTCCACTGAAAACAGGCAGATAAATAAAGAGAGAGAAAGGGAAGGAGGAAGATAGAGAAAAAAAATTTTTCCCTCAAAATAATTTGCTCATCTTAAAATTAACATAAGTGAAGAGTTACCAAACTGTCGAATTCTGTACATCTTCCATCAAATCAAAAACAAAATGAGAGAAAGTAATACAGAGAGTGAGGAAAGAAGAGAAATAGCAGTGAAAAATGAGGGAAAAAATTAAACGAGAGCGAGAGAAGAAAGAAAATAAAGTGAAAAACCGCAAATGGGGAGAGAGAGCTCATTGCTAGAAGGAGAAAGAAAGAGAACAACGAGTACAAATAAAGAAACAGAGTGGAGAAAGAAGGAGTTGAGATTTAGAGAAATAGAAAAAGAAGAAGAAAAGGGGAGAGAAAGAAGAATGGAGGAAAAAGGAGGAGCACCGAGAAGGAAAAGAGATAACAGAAGTGGATGATGAAAACAAAAGGAGGAGAGGAAAAATAAATAAAAGAGAAAGAAGAAAGAAAAACTGAGAGACAGAAGAGCAAGAGCAAGAGAGGCAGCAGAGGAAAGGAAAAAGGAAAAAGAAGAAGAGGAAAATAAAGAGGAACAGGAAGGAAAGAGGATAAAGACAAAACAGTATGAAGAAAGAGATAGAAGAACACAGAAAAAAAGAAGAAACAGTAGAGGAAAAGAGAAAATAAGGTAGAAAGAAGAAGAAATTGCAGGAAAACAACGGGAAAAGATTGAACGACAGAGGAAGGAGAAAGAAAATGATGGAAGACAGAGAGACGAAGAGAAAGAGACCAAGAAAGAGAACACGGAAATCGTTTTCCTCGCCGACGTTCGATTCCTTTTTAAATTCATGACAAGAGAGAAGATGAGAAGGGAAAAGCTTTCCGACCAGGACCAAGTGTGAACTAACTCGAAAGTCATTTGGAAAAACAAATCCCAAGTTGGAGAAACAATAAAAGCGAGATAAATAAAAAGGAAACAGACGTTCAAAACGAGCTATAATAACTCAAAAGGATATAGTGTTGTTCTATAAAAACTCGTTGACTGGCTATAGACAACTCGTAGCCGGGCCGGACCGAAACTTTTCAAGCTCGACAATAAAAATAAATATTAAACGGATTCGAAAACGAGTTGAAACGAATCGCACAAAAAAAAAGATTTAGAATAATTAGAAACTTGTAGAAACGGAAAATATTGATTAGCGATGATAATTTGCATAAAACTAATTAAAACGTTTGATTTATGTCAGATAAAAATCCAACGACGGTTGTCTTGTCTGCTCTCAAATCGATTTCCCTGAATTATGAGCCGACTCAAATTTTTGCTAGTGGTGTCTACTTTTGCTACCGTACGTACACCATCATCTCCTCTCTCTCTCTCTACTCCCATCTACTTATCTCTCTTCTACTCTTGTCACAATTTTTATTTGTCTCATTAAAATGATATTGAATGAAAGACCGTGGGCGACACAAGTTTCCTCTTCTCTCCTTGAAGGATATCTGGCTTCGTGTTTGCCACTTCCTTCAAAAGAATTGCTGTTGTTTGGTTGATTGTTTAAGCCTTTCACAATCTCCTTTCCTTTCTTGCTGTTGTTTTAATAGACTTGTTGGGTTTCTTAGCTTCTGGATTAGTTTTTCCTATATTGGGAGGAAAGGAGGACTGTTTTTACCTTTGCTGATGTTTTTGGGAAATTTGTAGCAAAATTTTGAGGGGAGTTCGGAGTGTACGGCGGGGGGATGTTCGTGCAAAGGAGCGGAAAATTGATGCGAGATATGCTAATGAAAAATACAAAAACCTCTGACCGGAAACTTCATAATGGAAATGAAAAAACTTTGAGAGAAATGAGTTCTGTTCAAACAACAGCGTATGCTGAGGGTTTTAGAAGGTAGATAGAAGAGAGAGATGAGCTGGATAGGGAGGAGGAGGGGGAGGGGAATGAGAACTTCAAAAAACATCAGTTTTCCTCCGGCTTTTCTGTTTTTCGTTTTTCTAAATTTTTAATGACTCCATACTCCGTTTGTGAGTTTTAATTTCTCTCTTAACCCTCTCTCTCTTTCTATTTTTTGTAATTAGAAAACTTCTATCAGAGATAAATGAAACCAAAAAAAAGAGAAAGCAAAATACACAGAGAGGAACGGAAAAAAGAGAGAGGGGAATAAGGACAGAGACAGAGAAAGTGGGAAAATGGAAACAAAGAAGCCAGAGAGAGATGGGGGATGAATAGAAACATAAGGATAAGAACAGATACAGACAAGGACAGATGCAAAAGCAGAGAGAGACAAGAAAAAGAAAGGGAAAGAGGAAACAACAGAAAGAGAGAAAAACATGAAGACAAACAGAGAAATAAGAACAGAGGCAGAGAGAAAGACAGGGAAAAATATAAACCGAAAGAACGAGACAGAGACAGAGGAAGACAGACACGAAGACAGGGAAAGAGAAAAGAAAAGAAAGAAAAGTAAAGAGAAAGAGAGAGAGAGAGAGAGAATGGAGTGGAAAATAAACGAACCAATTTTCGCGTTTGGAAAATAATATTGCACGGTTCGAGTGCGATAATCGAAAATTACAACTCGATAGCATAGTTGACCCTGATTGACTCTCGTACGAATTAACCGTACATCTCGAAGGAAATTAGATGCTTCGATTGTTGTACCTGTTTTCATTCAGGCCCATTTATATTCCCCGGGGAACGGTCTTTCGCAGTAGTTTCTCGTTGTAGTCGTCGTCGTCGTTGTAGTGAACCCGAGCTCGCTCGCTATCAAAATTATTAATTGTTTTGTTTTTCATTTAAAACTATATAGGGAAAGTGCCTGAAACTACCTTATTATTAAATTATTTTTTTAATATTATCATCGTTTTGAATAACATATAATAAAGAAATATGCTTCTAACTCCTTCCTCCTCCTCCTCACTCACCACCACCCTCCTCCTTCCACCTCCAACATCTCCATTCTTCTTCTCTCTTCTTTTTTGTTTCGATTTTTTTTTCTTTTTAATAAATTAACGGAAGTTACTTTAGTAACACTTAATGTTAGTGGAGATGTCTTAATAACTCTTTTCTGAGAGACGGGAAGGAGAGGTGTTAGAGGTAGGAGCGGGGGGAGGGGATTTATTTTGGTTGATTACTGGTTTTGTAATTTAGATTTTGAGTGGTTTGGTTAGAACCAGGTTTCGGTTTTTTTGTACTGGTCATTCCTTTAATACTGTTATCCATTTGTGGGAGACGTTCGATCAAATGTTACATATTCTTGTGTCTATTGAGATGAAGGCCGTTGTTTGTGTGCAGTAATTATGAAATTTGAGTTTGGTGAAACGAGTTATTCATGTAAGTGCGAATTTTTGAGGAGTAAGTACTTCATGAATGAGTTGAAATGTTACTCCGTAAGTGTGTGCAGTAATTTTGAAATAGATGTCGGTGAGGATTTTGTTGATACTTCTAAAATTAGGTTCTGGTAGAAGTGATTGTTAACCATAAAATGCGTTCTTCATGGAAGTGACCATTTTTGTGCCCCTAAAACTGTGCAAAACTTTTGAAATGAGTCATGATACACGGGAGTGTTACTTATCCATCGAATACTAAACGAATGTGTGGAGTATTTTTTGAAATAGTTAGTGATGATGTGAGTTATCTCTAAAGTGAGTTCCTTAAATACTCACGCAGTGTTGTGTAATAGTTATGAAATTTTTTCTACGTGTGAGTGTGCAATACTTTTGAAATGAGCCCTTCGTGCATGTGCAATGCTTTTGAGATGAATTCTTCTGGTGAGAGTGCAATGCTCTTGACACTTTATACAAAATGAGTTCTTCATACAATCAGTCAGAGTGCAATATTTTTGAAACGAACCCCTCATGTAGGTGTGCAATACTTTTGAAATGAATTCTTGTGCACTAGTTTTGAAATGAATTCGACTCGTAGATTTGTTATACTCATGAAACCTATTACATGGAAGTGGGCAAAATTTTTGAAATGAATTCCTCTGCTCAATTTTTGAGGGAAAAATTCTTAGTTCAGACCCAAGTTGAATTCACTAAGAACTCTCATGAACCCAGATTTCTGGCGAACAAACCCCAACAACAAGAGTGCCAAGCATTAAACGAGACCAGGCACGTCTCGGTCAAAACCTCTCACCAACCAATAAAGACTCATCTAAATCAAATCTAATGACATCACATTAAAAGAGAGAGAAGCGAGACGAGACGAGGCGAGGCGAAGCGAGGCTTAAAGCATGACCACACCTAAATGTCCAGATCGTCATCATCACAATCAACCTAGATACCTAACTCCTATAATAAATTCGAATCGTAAGGAGACGAGCATGAAGAATCAACTCTCCTCCCCTTCACCTGAAGATCCCCGAGGACTGAGAACACATCAAACATCTCCTCGTGTGAGTTATTTCAATTAGCTAACCTAACGGCCATACATATGAAATAGAATTGAAGTCAACATTAATGTGAGTAATTAGTCGAACCCTCCCAGATTAGGCTAGAAAGGGCCGAAGATACCTCCCAACGAAACATTAATCCTCAACCTCTTATTAGAATTAATTTTGTTTTCCTTCTCTACATCCTTACATAGAATTTATTTACATGTGAATAATTAAAAATGGTTTATAATTATTTAAATTTCTATTTTCAATTAATATATATCGAGTATTACATAACATATACAGTAGATGGGACTTGGGCATGTTCACATGTCACCGTTATGGCCATCCGCAATTTCAAGACTGACGAACAAATTACTGTAATCTCCTTTCTTCTTTCTTTGGTATTATTCGCCATCATCATTATCACTTCCTTTTGAAGACTTTGAAATGTGTGTGAGTGAGAGAGAAAGACAGAAAAAGAGAGATGAACTCGATCTCTTATTGCAATGTTTTACGAGTGTTTTTAGAAATTTCGAGCGTTGTCAGAGACAGAGACGAAGATAGAAACAGAAACAAAGACAAAAGAAGGAAGAGACAGAATCAGAGGCAAAAGGGAGAGAGAGATAGAAATGAAAACAAAGAAGAAAGACGAAGAAAGAAAACGAAGACTAAAACAGAGACAGAGAGATATAGATGAAAAGGCAGAGATGAACTTATAAACAGAAGGAAGGAGGAAGGAAAGAAGCAGATACAAAGAGAAAGAAAAAGACATGGAAACATAAAAAGAGAGGGTAAGAAAAATAGAAAAAAGAAAGAGAGTAAGAGAAAACAAAGAAACAGAAACGGATACAAAGAGAGGAAAAGAGAAATGGACATAGAGACACGGGAAAGAGACAGATAGAAACAGAAACACAGTACGAGGAAGAGGAAGAAGAAGAGAGGAAAGGATAGAAAGACAAACTACATCTCAATGACTGCTCTCCAACAGTCTTGTTCAAAGCCAAACTCCGTGAAAGAGACTGAAACAGAGGCAGGAGGAGGAAGAAGAAGAAAGAGGAGGACAGGGTTCATCTTTCCTATGATACATATACCGGTGTGGTTATCAAGAGACCCAGTCAGGAGATGTGATACTCCACTCACTTAACAGTTATCATCTTAGAATGGTTAAAGCTCTTCCCAGAAGGATCGTTTCCTTCGGTGAGGACACAAGAAGCAGGAAAGAAGCAGTTTGCGGTTGGTCCATTCACGGCTGCCAATCAGTTTTCCAGCTACCTGTAAAAGAGGCGTTTAGAACGGACCGGTACCTTATTTGTTGGATGTTGATACGAAACCGATAACCTAAACCTGTCTCTTTCCTTTGAAATGAAAGTTATAAGTGACAGAATCGAATGCGCGACGTCATTGCAACAATCGCGGACCTTTCAAAAAAGTTAAAAAATAAAATTCCTCTTTGGCCGAGGATAATAATAATAATAATGACACCCGCTTCGGGGGGCAATGGTCAAAGAAAGAAAGTAGCCTAAGTGTTGGAAGGATCAAGAGCAAACCATCGATGTAGGTTCGAACGTGGACGGAGGTGGTAGAGAGACGCGGCAAGTTCTTTTAAAATTTCAAATCAAGTGACTTCAATCTTGTTTTAATTGATTGAATGGTTATCTCCTCCTCTTTCTTCTCTTCGCCCTTCCAGGCAGCACTCTTTGGAGGAATCATTTGACAGAGTTGGTTCCTATCTCTCAAAACCGGTCACTTATTGACTGTTGTCGCTTTGTATCCCTGTGATCAACCTGAATGACTCTGTCCGAAGTTCTAAAAGCTTTTACTGAATGATTTGGAGTAGCACAGATAAAGAAGCAACACTCCAAGACTCTTCACCGTTTTGTAGACTTTGAAACATGTGTGCGAGAAAGAGAGAGATGAAAAGTCTGGGACAGAGATGCTCCTCAGGTTTAGAATTGAATTATTCACGTGAGTGTGCAATACTTTTGAAACGAACTCTCCGTGTGAGTGTGCAAAATTTTTGACCTGAGTTCTATGTGTGCAATACTTATGAAGAAAAAATTGTAAAATTTTTGAAACAAACCCCTCACGAAGGAGCAAAGAGATAGAGACATAGATGAACTCGATCTCTAGTTGTGATTGCTTTCCAACAGGCAACCAAGCTTTCTGTTGTCTTTTACTATCTCTCGTCACTCATCATCTTTCATCTTCATTTTTCTATACTGTCACTTTACCCTTTTCCAAAACCTTGAAAAAAAAGTTTTCTCCATCATTCGACTCTAATGGATCCAATCAGCTTCTTCTCGATAATGGACGACCCTTGTCGTCAATAATTAGTCTTCGATATTAAAAAAGTTTCCAATCTCGTAGCAAATAAGTCACATCAAATCAGGCTAATCATGTTAATGACAGCGTGAAACGTAATTAGCTTATAACAAAATACTTTCCTGTCGGTTGTCAACAGCAACGGAGATTTTCATCTCGAACGAAGGCAAATCCATCCGCTGGAAGAATCCATTCAAAGCCTGGGTTTTGTAAATTCCTCCGAGGCGTTGTTTCATCATCGAGGGTCTTTCAAAAAGTAATCAATCATTACTTTTCGAATCCTGACCGCAAGAAATAATCAGAAACGGAATAAATTAGTCGATTAACCCTGAATGTTGTGAACACAAATATCTGTACAAACAACAAACAAACAAACATCTGATAGATTTATGTGTTTGCCTTCGATTAGATCGAGTTTGTGTCTGGAACAAATGGCAACCCAGGCGCAGGGCTTTGTTATTAACGGGCCCTTCCGTTAGAAAACTGAAAGGAAGCGACTTTCATTCGACATTCGATAGTTTTATTAATTTCTTTTTTATTTCTCTTGTGGTCAGACAATCAGGTACAGCCTGAAGGTATTGTTTCGTGTTTGTGATGTTTTTACCTTGAGGGAAATGGTTCACCAAATTTTTTTCAGGCAACTCCTACCTGGTGAGGTAGAAAATAAGAGGAGGATAAGAGATGAGTTACAACCGCCCCGACCCTGGGCAATGGTTCTCCATGCTTGACACAGTTTCTCCTTTTTAGAAATCAGCCCCTCGTTTGAGTGTGCACTATTTTTGACATGAGTTCCTTATGAGTGTGCAATACTTATGAAATAAATACTGCGTGTAAGGTGCAAAGTTTTTGAAATGAATGCTCCACATGAGCATCTATCACTTTTAAAATCAATCCCTCGTGTGAGTGTGCAATACTTTTGGAATGAATTCCTCACAAGTGAACAATACTTTTGACATGAGATTCTCACATGTGTGCAGTACTTATGTGCGAAATGAACATACTTTGAAGCGAATTCTTGTGAGGTGCAAGGTGTGCAATACTTTTGACATGGGTTCCTCACAATATGCAAGACTTGTAAAACGAATGTTACATATAATTGTGCAAAATTTTTGAAATCAATTCTTTATGTGAGTGTGCAATAATCTTGAAACGAATTCTACCGGTAAATGTGCAATATTTAGTAGTAAGTGTGCAATACTTTTGAAATGAGTCTTGATGCCTGCCTGCGTTACTTGCCCCTCGAATACCACACGACTGTGTGGAATATTTCTGAAATGAATTATTACTCAAGATACAAATCTCAAGATACAGATCACACTACAGTGTGCAATACTTATGAAACCAAGTCCTAATACTCACGAAACGAATTTCCTTATATACGTGTGCATTATTTATGACATGGATTCTACACGCAAACCTTCATTATTCATCATTCAGGACAAAAGTTGAGTGTCATCACGTGGTAGTGACTTCCTTTTTCGGGTTCGGTACAAACCCAAACCACCGCCATCGCCGAAGAGCGCGATCGCGAGAAACTCGTTTTGCTCAATCTTACGTAAAACTTCGCATGTTTTGCCATAATTTATATCGAGCACTTACTTAACCCATTATTGTTAACCGTGTAAAAACACTATAAAAATATGCATAATTTAGGTTTTTAGTAGAACCTAAACCTTAACCGTACCATAAATCAGCGATTTCCAACGGTTGCTTAATAAATTCATCCCGGAACCGTGGCGGTGCGGGTGAGATGAGATTCCGGTTTCTCGGAATGTGGCCTAAGTATTCATGGAAAAGGTTTCAAGAGAGGAGTAATTAAAAACAGGTGATAGAAAGGATGAGGAAGCAGAAGAAGCGTGGAAAATCGAACAGCCATGATTGAGGTGTGCAGGAAACCTTGAGTACCTCGTTAAAAGCTTTGATGAGACGTTGATGGTAACGTGATACACATGACATTACCAAGCACTCCGGGCGAAGAAAGCTTTCGGTTATGACAGTTGGTCTTGGTGGAAGAGTGCAAGAAGCCATAACATCCGGTTGTTTTCCTTTCGAACAAGGGCCTTAAGGCCACGAGGTTTTGGGCTTTTCTTGGGTCTCTCTTACGACGGATTCCCTACCGCAAGTAATCTGGTTTTTCAGTCAGCCATTTTGAAGGTTTTTGCATTTATCATAGTAATCGTGAACTCGGAGTCAAGTCATGACTCGTTGCGCCATTCATTTGTTTACCGAGCGCATCTTTTCATTCACCTTTGTTAACCGCTCTCATTTCTATCTTCTTCTTCTCTCTTCCTCCTCTATAATTAAATCTTGTACCAATTATAGCAACGTATTAAAAATTATTCTCTTTAATACTTTTCGTGGATTAAAAAAAAAAGTTTCCTCTCCTCTTTCCCGCTTCCTTCGCTGCCATTTTTATTAAAATCGATTTAAAGTTGATCACGCAGTTTTAATTTTCTGTTCTTTTTTTATGTTTTAATGTTTCCTTTTCGGTTATTTTCTGTCCGTGAACTTCCTGTTATAAATATAATCACGATTTTTAATCGAGGATTAAGACAACGGCTGGAAGAAACCAAATCCCGAAGAACAAAACCCAACATTTCGTTGTGCCTCCTGCTATTTATTGACTTGCAGACGCCACGGACTATTTATTTATTGCACACCCTGTTGGGACGTTATAATATTCATCCGCTCATTTTGCTATACAAAGCTTCATTCATTACCAAAACGAACAAACTAGCCTGAAAGACTTATATACATAAATAAACAAAATTGCGAGTAAAATTATCTGATAGATAAACAGGATTTAGAGAGGAGGAGGGAAAGGATCAAGTTGGGGTTTGAGCCAGAACAAAACAAAACAAAACAAACTGAAACGAGAAGAAAAATTCTAAACTTACACAGATAAACAATAGATAATCGTGGGAAGTAGATAAATTGTGAAATGAACTAATCCTCCTGAGTGAAGATTCGTTACCGTAGGTAATACACCAAGAACTCTCATTTCATAAATATCGCACGGTTTTACCGAGACTTCATTTCGAAAATATAGCACATCAACGTGAAGGTGTGTTTCTGAGCTAATTCACGTATCATGAATTGGTCTATTTCAAAAATACTGCACATTTTCATAGTATATTCATTGCATAAATAATGCACACTTTTACTGTCGCATTAATACCGCACGGTTGTATCGAGTCTTCGTTTCGAAAATATTGCACACTAACGTGAAGGTGGGTTTCTGAACTAATTCACGCATCTTAAAGTCTATTTCAAAAATACTGCACACTTTCATAGTAAATTCATTTCATAAATATAGTTGGAGTTACAGTTGAGTTTTAATCCGTTTTTCATACCTTTCGGGTATAACAGGATACGAGAAGAGGATTTGAACTCGCGACTATAACTTCTTAGTCTGGAACTTAACCCAATATATCACATACCTCGAGTTATATGTTTCACTATTATTGTTATACTGTATAATATATGACTTAGTAGTCTGTTATACCTCTTAATTCTCTTTGATCAGCTGGATTTCTATTAATTAAATAGTCTTGAGCACTGATTAAAGTTAGACTATGTATATTTAGGCTTTGGATTATAATTATAAACTCATTTCTAGGCTTTATATTTTATATATAATTTATACTATCTGTAATCTCATTTAGGTTTCAGTATAGGTTTTGTTGATATATTTTATTTCAATAGTCTTGTAAGTATTCGATGAGAAATGTCATTTTGTAAAAGACTGACGGGTATTGGTTATAAATTTATGTACCTTCCACTTTAAGATTTATCCTCATTATTACAAGATATCACTACAATCAAAATCACAAAAGTCAGACATATTTAGTTGTAAGACAAACGATTCAAGTTCTAACCTGTTTTTATTTTGCAAGAAGGACCACGGAAGATACCGAAATGTCCATTTAACAGTATAACAACAAACTACAACCGATCAGAAATTGAACTTATACAAAATTTCCCACCTAACCTAACCTGGTTAACCGACTCCGATGACCGCCGTCGTGGTTGTTGTTGTAGTTGTTGAACAAAATGAATTTTTATTTTTTAATCTGACGCTCGTTAACTACTTTTTCTTTCGTTCCGTCCCTGTTTTCCTCATCTCTTCACCTGAACACATGTATTCGGTGTCTTTTTATTGTAGTTAAGAAGATATTTATTACAGTTTGTAATGAGCGGAAGCCGAGTTTTGTGTTCTTTGTCAGATTAATTTCTTTTTTTTTTTTTTTCTTTTAACTTCTTCTGAAGAAGGATTTATTATTATTATTCTAGAAAGTTCCGCAAATGAGCGATTCCGATACTATTGGCTGTTGTAGTATTAAAGAGGAAGAAGGAGGGGAGGGAGGGTTTGAGTGCGGATAGAAAAGGTCATTGCAATTGTTGATATAATTTATTAAGGTCATTAACAGTTTAATTTTTTAAAAACAGTGAGTCGGAGGATTGTTGTTGTCGCTCTTAATCATACTGATTGGATATATTTCTTCTGCTTCTTCTTCTGGTGGTGGTGTTCATGACCTTGTTAATCTGTAAACATTTAGGATTTTACATAAAATGTCTGCATAATCAAACTGAATCGTAAAAGTTGGAGAAGTTTATGAGGAGTGGATGTGGATGTCTTTAATAACTTCCGGTTTTTCTTTAATACGTGGTTTGTTTTGACTTGAGTGTGCATTATTTATGAAATACAAAGGGATTCATTTGAATATCTTCCTGATTTCCTCGGCTTTTGCTTGTCGCTGAAGAGACAAAGCGGACGAGAGTTAGATCCCACGCTCAAATCCTGTTGATTCTTTGAGTGAGCCTAGTAGAGATGTTTACAGAGACTGAGTGAACAGTGACAGTGCTTTTAAATACTGTAAGTCAAACTTCACACCAAACAACAGGAATATCCATTTACTATCAATATGATTTTGTGTCCCTCCAAAAAGCCTCACTCAAAATCCAGTAAGTTTTGGCTCTGCTGCCAAACTGTCCAAAATTTTTCTCTTAGTGAACGTGCTGAATATCGCTTCAATTTAGTGACGTATCAGCACGTCAGAGTAAAGGAATAATCACGTTCGCATAATCACCTCTCAAATCAACAGATCAAGACCGTAACCCATTAATAACTTCCAGTTTTTTAAACAACACATTTTGATTCAAGTGTGCATTATTTATGAAACGAGAGCTCGTTCAATTCCGCCCCAATTTTTTTGTGGTTCAGTAATATTTGACAGTTCTAGTCGTCTCCGAGGTCCTGTTAAACCCAAGACTGGGATTTTCCCAGAAAAGAGAACAGACACGCCCTTGTTTTGGATATGGAGGGATCGACGACGAAACCTAAACCGATTCTGAACCAGAAAGAAACAAGGAAGAGGAATCAGACCAAAAGGGTTGAAAGGACGTGGTCCCTACATGGCCAAAACACAAAAAAAAATTATTCGTGACAGTAGTTCGACCACGCCCATTAAATATATTACAACTACAACAAAAAGTTGCCGAAGGAAGTGTTTACAAACTAAATATATAAATAAATTAATAAATAAATAATAAGTCAATGGAACTCACTTATGGTTCGCTATTATCGACATCGATATCCCGGGAAATAGCACAAGAAAAACAGGTCAGTGAATAATACCGAAGGCCTAAATGAATACAAGATCGAAATTAATTTAAATCGAAGGAAGTAGTGCCAACCTCTGAGAAGGGAAATCATTGATGAACCCAACAAAACCACAAGTGGCACAAAAGTGGACTTATGGCAGGTGTAATTTGCCCTAATTTCGTTTTTATTTATTTATTTCTTTTTTTTGTTTATTTGTTTGAACTCCTTTGACTGGTCTCGCGATGACCAACCGCGATTTCATCACTGACCTTCCTCACATAACCTAATTTGGTTACTTACGGTACATTTAATTGGCGTATTTGCCTTTGTAAGGTATCATTACGGAGACTTTTAATGACCGTCTACGTGGAAATGCGGTTGTTAATACAGATTTATTTCAGGTATTGCGCGCAACCTGAATAAGAGGTTTCTTTCTTTCTTTCTTTTGGGTGAAGGTGTGGTGAGAGAGGAGGGGGCGAGAGAGAGAGAGGATGAGAGCCAAGCCAAAGCAACAGATAATTCTAATTTAAATAAATCATCCGGATAATGTTCATTTCGTTTGTGTTTTCTAGAACATTTGTTATTATCTACTGCCACCTGACACAGGGAAGTAGTTAATCTAGCTTTGGGGGAGTTGGCAGACAGATCACTACCTCAACCCGAGGGATTGGAGAGTAGATAAAGACTGGAAAACACCAGAATATGGTTTGTGTTTTGACACAAAGAAGAAAAGATTTTTGACTATGTTTCCCTTTTTTATGTTTCCTGTTCTGCTCTTATGTTTTATGTTTCTTTCTGTGCGTTCAGAAATATTTTCTTTCTTTCTCTTTTATCTACTAATTGTGACTTTTATTTGGTTTTGATTTAGTTCTTAATGTTTCATTAAGTAAACAGTAATAACACTTTGTTAATTTGATATAAATGACCGTTTTACGTCGTCGCACATAACTTCCGTTCCGTTTGTCTTGTCAGATTTTCTTTTTTACTTCCCTCAGAACAATTAAACGAAGAATTAGTCTCATAAATAATGCACACTGTCAGCAGGAGTTTAGCTCATAAATAATCCGCACAGTCGCCAAGTTGAGTTTCATTTCGAAATAACGTACAACATAGTGTAGAGTGTGAGCACTTCAAAGTATGTACATTGTATACACTCCGGCGAAGATTTGTTTTTCCATAAGTAATGCACACGCATTTAAGTATTTTATTTCATAAATAATGCACACAATCTCTGGAAAATTGAGTTCATAAGTAATCCGCACAGTGGCGAAGTTTTGAAATAATTGGTTGAAGACTCCTCTTTTCAAAAGTAATGCACATATTTCTAATTTCATTAAAGCACACTGTTAGGGTGTGTCGAGTGTGTCTTTGAATGATACACAGATTTTAGTATAATATCATTCGAAATGATTTACACTTGACTGAAAATTCATTTTTCATAAATAACACACTACCTCTAAGAAATTGGGTTTATAAATAATTCACTAGGTCAAATAATTGATTGAAGATTCCTTCTTTCAAAAGTAATGCACATTTAATCACACTTGGGGATTACTCTTGTGGGATTATTTGAGGCCTTAAATAATATACCTAGTTGCGAAAATTTTATATCGTTTCTAATGTCTTTCAAAATGATGTATAATACACATCCGGGTGGCAATTTCTTGATTTTTCATAAATAATGCACAGTGGCGAAGCTAAGTTTCATTTTGAAATAATTGAGAGTCTTCAAAAGAAGTGCCAATGATGTACACACTTGGCTGAAAATTCCCTTTTTCATAAGTAATGCACACACGTATCAGTATTTCGTTTCAAAAATACTGTTAAAAAGCATTCCGGTTTATATTAGGTCCTGTATTAGATAAATACTCATCCAACCAGCAGGAAAGTTGAGTGTGGTCGCTGTTGTAGTGACAGTTAGGTTTATAACCGGTTCTGCTATGTGTTCAGTATATAAATTCATTATAATTCTTAAAGATATATATCAGTCATTCCGTTTCGACACGACCAGGTTCCAAAACCATCTCGTACCTAGTACCCTTCGCCTGAATTCCTCAGCAAACCATTAACCCCTTATCCGTCATCTAAGAGAGAAAAAAAAGCAAGAAATTCGTACATAATTAAAAAGATTTCGGGCTAATGAATGGAAATCTCGCGGAACCTTATTCTCAAAACTAGTTTCACGAAATCGGATTTTGAACGACGGACCAAAAAAGGTCACTGTCACTTTCCAAAACGCGTCCTCACCAAAAAGAAGAAAAGAAGAACAGAACATGCGGGGGATAATCGAAGACTTTCCATCTTTCCCTCCCCTGGCGCCGCCACCATCGCCGCCGCCGCCGAATTCTGCGGACCCGACCCCGCCATCTTAATCCTCACCATAATCGTAACGATTATTGCCGTTTAACGGTCAATAATAAAAGTGGTAAATGACTACATTATTTTACAAATCCCACTCGTTTCAAGGTATTAACAATTCCAGGTAAATTAATAAGTGAAATTAGGTATAAAATAAAATATAAATGTCACATGTGTGTTGCTTTAAAACAATTTATTTTGTTGTTAAACGTTCATTTATTTAATGGAGTTTTATTAATATGAAAATTTAATTTCGACTTGAAGAGGTTATACGAAACCTAATTCCCTCCTACCGGCCCTCAGCAACCTTTCAATTATATATATTCATTTGACCCTTTTTTGGTTCTCTCGTTTTATCACCTATACTGTATACATACTGACCCTGCAAAAAAACTAAAACGTGTTAGTATCAATATTAGAACGGATTAGCTGATTGGCAGATTTGAAGTTCATTCAAGCTACTGTATTTTGTACGAATTCCAATAAGAAAAATGATACAGAAGGAGTAAATAATTTGTCCAGGTATAGTCTCTGATAAAACTTACAGAAAATGGTTTGAGAAATGTCAGCTAGGTGGTTTTGATCTTTCTGATGAGCTTAGCTCGGGGACAACCATCTTCAATCAATTACGATACTGTCAAGACCATGTTAGAGTAATATCATTCCATAATAGCCTATATTAATGATACATATATACTTATTCCTATATTATTCTAAAACAGACAAAACTTTCCGGTAGGCCTGATACATATATTAGAGTCGACCTTGAAGAAAGCTTAAAATTCTTTAAAGTCTAAAACTGGTTTGAGTTCAAAGGCTAAAAGCTTTAGATAAAATTTTTATTAATTTGATGATATATTGATTATGTATATAAAGAATAGAAATTTGTGGTCAAATCTAATAAAATAGACTATTATAAAATAAAACAGACAGATAAATAAATAAGTAAATATTACAAAGATATGGAAGTAAGCTGATAAAATAAAATAGATAAATAAGCAAATAATTAAAAAACAAAGTAACCAAATAAATACATTAATAGATAGGTAGATAAAGATAACAAATTAATAAATAAAAATATAAAGTATTTAAAGGAAAGGCAAGCAAATTAGTGAATAACAATGGATTATAAACAAGACAGATAAAACAAAATAAATAAGTAAATAAAACAAATTACACAAAGAAATAAATAGATAAAGCAGAAAAGACAAGTGACTTAGCGAATAAAATAAAAATGGATCAATAAATAAGTATATAAAATGAGACAGACTATAAAAATAAATAAATAAGCAAATAAAGTGAAATATAGGCCTACCAATAAATAAGCATGAGTATAAAAGTATTAATAGAAAAGACAAATTAAGTAAAATAAATAAATAAATAACAAAATAAAACGGCAATGAATTATATAAATACATAATAAATATAAATAATATAAATATATAATATAAAAACAATAAGACAATAAATAAAATAAGAATGGAGTAATGATTAAGTAGATAAAGATAGGAAAGCAAATGAAACAAAATATACCAGTAAATAAGTATAAATATAAAAGTAGTAATAGAAAAGACAAATTTAAAAAAATCAATTAACAATATATAAATCAATAAATACAAATATATAATATAAAAACAATTGGACAATAAATAAAAAAATAGAATAATAAATAAGTAGATACAGAAAGGGAAAATTAAATAAGTAAGCAAATAAAACAAAGTACACGAAGAAATACATACAGTAGATAAACTAAAAATGGGATAGTAAATAAGTAGATAAAATAAGATAAACAAAAAAATACACAAGTAAATTAGAAGATGAAATAGAACAAACAATAGATTTGTTGTACACTCAAACCTGTTTTTGTGCGGTGGATGGAGACCGCATAAAAGAAAACAGAAGACAATTAAAAAGTTTTTTATTTAAAAATCGCGCAAAAACCGCACAAAAACAGGTTTGAGTATAAGTTCAAAAAAAATTGTTTTATTTATTTATTTTTCCGTCTATCTTATTTTATCTACGTATTTGTTGATTCCTTCAGTCTATAAAATCTCTGGTTTATCCTCTGCGACATAGTTAGGAAGTGTCAGAGCGAAATCCATCCCCTTGCTCCACAACTCTATACCCTCAGAATGTATTTCTCGTCACTGCCAGAAGAAAACAGTCAACAACAGACCAACACCGGATGATGAAGACAGTTGAGAACAATACAGTTAGAGGAGTAGGGAAAAAAAGTTTTCCGGAAAACTATTTCTCTCAGCTGAGAAGAACAAAAAAAAGTTGGAGAATTTATTGGAGCGTTATGCCAAGTTCTTAGATGATTTTGGGTGTGGGAAAGGAGATGTGGGCAGATCGATGAATGAAAAAGAAAAATCGGATTTTCGGAAAAATCCTTTCATCCGATAGCCTAATCTCTCTTGATGTTAAAGCTCTTCAGGGAAGACCTAATAGAGGATCGATCTTCCTCTCTCTGACTTCTGCTTCCACGAGACTGTCAATTATCATCTAATCCACTTCAAAGTCGTTTTTCCAAATTGAGTTTTCCTAAAATTTTCGCTCTGATTTTGCAAATCCCCTTTCGAAATTTTATATCCACTTACCACCCCACTCCTCATCTTTCCTCCTCTTTCTTCCGCTCTGATCATCCACTTTGGACTAGAAATCATATACATGTTACAGTAAAAGTGACAAATCAGGCGAATAATTACGGGCGATTCTTAATATTGACCAAGTAAATCTAATAAATGTGACCAACAAATGAATATTTATCACATTTACCGGCTATTCTATAAAATCTCTAACTCGTAATATCGAAATTATTATGTACACGTTACGGTAAAAGTGATAATTCGGGTGAATATATATAATTTCCCAACTAAGATTGTTGTGGGACAAACTAGTGAAAATTCATCACATTTACCGGTTGTTTTGTCAACTTTAATTAGTGATTATGAATAATCATCGGGAAGTGTATATATTCGTCCGATTCATCACTTTTACCGTGACTTGTATACGATATTACTTTCCAGTCCACGAAATATATACTGTTTAAGACGAGCGCGTGTCCAGAATCGCCTTCAAAACACATAAATGAACTGAGGTAGAGTGTATACCACTCTATATACAACTACTTCTTGACAGCTAGAAGAGACTGATTCATATTGTTTTGTAAAGTGTGCATTACTTTTGAAACAGAGGCTGTCTAAAACATACCCGAGTACAAATGTGCATTCTAACATTCTTCAAGTATTCGCAGTATAGTGTATCATAAAGTGAAAGCTGTTACTCAAGCACAGGCCTTCCATGAATTTTCTTAAAATTTGTGTAAACAACAAAGCTTCCGGTTCTTTTTTGTATATTTCGATTAATAAATCCTGATGGAGCTTTTGGAAACGTGACTGGTAACTCATTAATAGAATCGAGATGGCAATTGGAGCAGAGAGGCGAACAGAACAAAACGTGAGAAACCTGAAGTTTCGAGAGTGAATGCAAACAAAACGAAAACAGAATTTACATACAGTGTCTTGTCTGTCCTTGGAAAATTTTAGATAAAAATTTGTAAAACAAAAAATGATGAAGATGAGCTTTACCATCGAAGACAAGATTTTGAATTTCTTCTGCTGGCCTTTTGAGTTGCCCTCTGTCGCGAACACCTTGAGAAACTGTTTTTGTTTTTCTAATCTCAAGGTGAGGACAAATTCAAATGACTTCTTTTGAATTTTGAATTCTTTCGCTGTTTTGATTATGTTATTGTCAAGATGACATTTCTCGTCCTTCGGCGAGACTGTCGTGTACTGTCGAAACTGGCGCCCGACACCCAACATGACTTCCGATTGAAGCAATCGAGTTTCAGGAGGTTTCTCAAATCAGATTTGTGGGTGGTAACTCGAAAGAATGTGTCTGAATACGTTAAAATGAGACGACATTTCGAGTCAGAAGGACAAGTAAACAAATCACTGCCTGACCCAGTGGCTAAGGACGATCTCAGAAGATCGTGTTAACCACATCCTTGGTTGGGTTTCTTAAAGGATTGAGGGCGAGGACACGAATCAATTTTGAATTCCCCCCCTCCTTCAAAAACTCCCGGGGGGTCATTAGCAATCTTATTCACCATAATTTTCAAAATCCCAGAAGGATGGATTTGAGACGGCGTCATAGAGGGGCGTAGACACTTTTCTGTAAACAGAAAACAATTTTCACTCGGCTGTGTTTGAGAAGTGAACCAATTGGACAGTTCGTTGCCGAAAAACCGCAACAAAAAAATTTCAGGTTCCATCAGGCTTAAGAGCGAGCATCCAAAGCGATATCGCCTTTGGGTCAGAACCTGATTTTTCTGTTTCTTTCTTTTTTTTGTAAAATTTTCGACAAATGTTCAGTTTCTCACGGTTTTACGACTCGTATTATGTTACTCATGTGTTGGCGCCGCTGTCTTTTCAGGTTAGGGATCGCGTTTTCACGAAATTAACCTTCAAGGAATCCAAAAAGTATGAAAGAGTTGTTGAGTATCTTTAACCTCCCCGCTTCTCCTACTGAAAGAAACAAAACTGAAATTTCGACTCTCGAAGACAGAGATTCGCATAGCACATACACAACACAACTGCGTCTTCTTACAACTATTTAATTGGGGCCCAATAAAGAATTATGAAAACTCATTACGTATGGAAATGAATGTCAGGTTGGCGGCCTTTATATGTGTCGATATTAATATGTGTTCCCTGCGAATTTAAAGTCTTTTCTTCGTTTTTATTCATTCGGAAATCGACACAGATACATAATCGATGCCAATTGGATTTTTTGTTTGTTTGTTTGTTTGTTTTCTTGACGGTCGAATCAAATCGAAGGAAATGACGAAACGAGTGTATTCAATCGCCTGGGAAAATGTATGAGATGAGAGGTTGTGTCATAGTAAAAGATCGTGCTTTGCTTTCACTTCCGGTTATAAAAAATTGGTGTACTATATATCTAGAGATCAGAAAACAAGGAATAGGTTAACAATGAGGTCGGTGAGGCAGGCAGCACCCACAACAGCTTCCACGGCCGAATCCCAGTCGAGGAACCCATCCATCTCCCTTTATCTTGTCCTCAATAACAATTTTTCTTCTCTCGTGCGAATACGCTTTTCGAGGAGGACCGGATTTTTTCTCTGGTGACGTAATGATGGTGTCACATTCGGTGTAACAGTTTGAGTTGTTATAAAATTTCGCCGGGGTCCCTGAGCTTTCACATATAATAGGACCAGTTTTTTTTCTTGTCGAGGAGAGGGAGTGGGAGGGAAGGGAAGCGTGGGTGTGAATTCTTGTAATGTTATTGAAGGAGACCGAGAGGAGCCGTGACCACTTTCCAACACGGTATTAACGCTGAAAATCGCAGAGCATCTGTGAGAGTGAAAATTCGAGCCCAGGTGAGAAATTCCCTTTCGACACACGTTCCACCGTCTTGCATACCTGAAACGACACCCATCCCGGTCTCTGCTCTATACGGCCGGCCCACGAGTGAAAAACCTCTCCAAATTAATCAATTTAAACAGATGAGCAAAGTAATTGAACGTTACACCAACACACGAAAACCTTTATTCATCATCCTCGGTCATTATGAAATCGGCCCAGGTATCATTTTCGACCAACGCTCGCGTTTATGAGACTTTTTCAAATCAATCTTATCCCTTTGTTTTCCCTCTGCGGGGGGAGTGGGGACCGCCTAACAAACCCAATGAGAAGTGAAGAAACGGTCGGTAACCTTAGAACTCGATAAACTCGCGGAAATCGTCTGGGGCCCCCAAACACGTACCTGAACCGTTAACGGACTTCCAGTCTCATAATTTCTTTTTAACCATTTTTAGGAGTTGAGAGGAGAGGAAAAAACGCTATTGCCCACCCCTCCTTCCCCTTTTCCCTTGACATCCTCCTCCTCCTTCTCCTCTTACCCTTGGTTCTTACACCTCCGCTCGGAAACGTCTCTTTAAAAAATTTATTTCTTCACGCCTGAAACCTGAAATCCCTGGCAAAATTTCAAAAAACATCAATTCGATTGAAATATTGAGAAGTATTAACGACTCGCATAGAATTTCTTCGCTTCTCTTTCTCTCTTCTTCTTCTTCTTCTTCCATTTAGTCGTGACTGTAATTCAGAAACACAGATCTCAGGCAGAGGGTGGTGGTGGTTGATGGAGACGAGGACGACTTCAATCGGAAATGAGATTTTTTTTTTTCTTTTTCACCCGAGAATTGAGATGAAGATGAAATGATCTCTCTCACCTCTCGGCAGAAGTCGAGATAGAGATGGGAAATTGTTTTCCTCTGGTTTATATCTTTTGGATTATCCTCCCTCCCCCACTCCCTTCCTCCCTTCTCAAAATTAGAATTTTCCGTTTCCGTGTGAAATTCATCCCCGCTTCACGAGTTTTTTCCTCGCTTTGAACGTGTGCCTCCGTTCTCAAGATTTTCGCTGTGATCTCTCTTCCCACCCCCTCCCTTCCTTCCTCCTGTAATTACCTTTTCTTGTTTCCCTTCAGGTAACGTCACCTCAAACTTCCGCTCTGGAGTTTTCACCGGCGGAAATTAAGTTACTTCCGGGTTGTTCGTGAATTTTTGTCTTTTGTGTCAGACCTTGAAGAATATTTTGTGTGAAAGGATCTTCATATTTGAACATATACTCTTAACAGTATATAATATAATATTTAGCTCAATTTCTTTTGTTTTCTTAGTACTGGTCCATAATTTGCTGCCTCTCAACTGAAAACAAAATTTACTGCCCAAATCAATGAATATAGCTACCTAATTAACAGAAAGGATGATGACAACAGATTTGTATAAACATATAAACGCGTATTTGTCACGGCGTATATGGATTGACCTCCTTATACCTCGAATACCACTTTAAAATTCTCCAGAAAAAAGAAGAATCAAAGTTGGGTTTGGTTAAAGAGACAGATATACACCTCGGAGGAACCGGATAAATTATATATATCAGTATTATACGAAGGTATATATTATTAATATACAAAAACATGGACACGGTGCACAAAACAAATGATTTGCATTCATCTTCTTGAAGAATATTCAAAAGGATTTGCCATATTTGGTATGTTTTTCCGGTCGTGAGCTGTTGTTCCAACACCTCCATTTCTGGCAGTCCACTATGCTCTTGAGGTAAATTTCTCCAGTAGAGAGGACAGTTGCTCTTCTTTCCTCTTTCGGTTTTAATAAATGAAATAAGTGGAGTAACGTGAGTGGGTGTATAAACGGGTCCACTAAAGGTAGGGAAGGAGTGAAAGCTCTGGAAGAGCTTTTGAAAGGAAATTAATTTAACAAATCCTTTGATCTGGAATTTTTGGAGGAATGAGGAGGGGGAGGGGAGATACATTTATCTCTCATATTTCAGTAATCCGATTTAAGAAATTTCAGTTTTGTATTAAAAGCTTTCTTTGTTTCCTCGAAACTCGCCAGATTTTTCCCTTTTTTCCAAAAATTCCAAAAAAAGAAAAAAGGGATGAGGGAAAATATTTTAAAATTTTCCTCAGCGAAAGCAAACAGAAAAATGAGGAAAACAAAGAGGAGGGAAGGAGGGCAAAAAGGAAATTTCAAAACAGCACTCACTCATTTCAAACTGGAGGTGAATAAAATTATCCGACGAGCTTTTGCAAAAGTAAGAGCCTTTCCACCCTTCACCCTCCTCCTCCTCCTCACCCCCTTCCATTTTCCTTTCGCTCTGGGAAATGAAAAAGTCAGTTCGCAAAATGGCTGACACATCCCATTCAGCCTCCTTTTTTTTCCCGGGTGATGAATACATTATTATTAGAACTGGAGAAAGAAACACAATAAAAGCTATCATTCAGGTTTTCAGGTTTTGCCAATTGCGTACCTACCTCTCTTTTAAATTATTTCGAGTTGTTCTGGTTCTTCGAATAAAGCCTCTTCAGGTTCAGGTTCTTAATTTTGTAGTTTCGCCGTTTTGAAACTCATCTTTAAGCGTTTTAAGGTATTCGATTCCCGTTCAGGTTTATTAACATTTTGTTATCTACGCGTGAACCTATGATTAAAATGATTTATCTGGAGACATCCGAGCCTTTAAGAGAAAGAAATTTTTTTTTCTTTTTATTGAATTAAGTTGTCCCATTAGATAGACGCTCATGTGGTCGATTAGGTTTATGGGGATTCCCATGGTTAATCAGAGCACTTGGGTACCTGGGAGGAGGTGCGAATCTCATGGTCATCGCCGTGTCTAGATTTAGTTTTGACGGTGACCGCACTAAATGAACATCCGTGGATAATTTTTCTCTTTTTATTTATTTAATTTTTTATCTATTACCGAATTATCTGTTTGTTTTGAACGGGGACCAACTATGAAAGTGTACCCGTCATCTAGGTTGATGACCGTGAGCCTGCATTGGTGAATCCTTTGGTGTGGAAAATAGATAAAAAGGTGTGGGTTTGAGCGAAAGATGGGTGAAGATGTCATCCACTTGGAGACTGTTCAGTTTGTTGGTTGTTGTTTGTGACCACTCTTAACTTTCAGTTTTTTTCATGTTCTTTATGAAAGTGTGCAGTATTTATGAAATGAAGGGGAATTTGTGGTGTAGTGGTTAAATATTAAAAGTTATAGTCGCGAGTCCAAACCCTCTTCTCGTATCCTGTTATACCCGAAAAGGTATGAAAAAAGGGATCAAAACTCAACTATAACTCCAACTATATTTATGAAATGAATTTACAATGAAAGTGTGCAGTACTTTTGAAATACACTTTGGGAAGATGCGTGAATTAGCTCAGAAACACACCTTCACGGTAGTGTGCAATATTTTCGAAACGAAGACTCGGTAAAACCGTGCGATATTTATGAATTGAGAGTTCTTGGTGTATTACCTACAGTAACGAATCTTCACTCAGGAGGATTAGTTCACTTCATAATTTATCTACTTTCTACGATTATCTATTGTTTATCTGTGTAAGTTTAGAATTTTTCTTCTTCGTTTCAGTTTGTTTTGTTTTGTTCAGGCTCAAAACCCAACTTGATCCTTTCCCTCCTCCTCTCTAAATCCTGTTTATCTATCAGATAATTTTACCCGCATTTTTGTTTATTTATGTATATAAGTCTTTCTATCAATTTCTCGCTAGATAATATCCATATTCTTTCAAAATTTTTTGTTGTCGGTTTATTTTACTCCGAGTCATCTTTAACAGAAGTGGAAATTCATTCGAGTCATCGTTTTAGTACCGGTACCTGATTTTTTGTGCGTGTGTGTGTCTGATATGAGCCTAAAACCTTAATTCGCCCCTTTTAAAAGTAACCGCTTAAAAATAATTTCTCTGAGCATCGGTCATCACTTAATAATAATAATTTAATAAATAAAACACGCCTCGAGAGAGAATTTGTAATAATATATCGTATCATCTTCCTGCTTTTTAGATTCAGTCATTCATTCACTCATTCATTCATTCATTCCTTCACGGAATCCTACAAAAAAAAATTCCTCCGGAATTGAGGAGTCTAATCAAGGTCTCAACATACGGATGAAAGCTGCTTGCTACCTTCCTCAGCTTCGGTTCTTAATTAAGAGTGTCATTGTGTCGACGAGGTTTTTCTTTTCCCGGTTTTTGGGGGAGGGGGCTTGTAAATTCCATTTCCGGTAGATTCGAGGTTTTTCATTCGACTTTCGATGACTTCCCGAATGAGAATCCTTCGGCTAATGAGGTCTATTGATGGAAATGAATCCGTCTTTCCTTGAATCGGGCGTGATTTTTGTCAGTCGATCCCCCCCCACTCTCCAAGAATTCGACTTTTTAGTGTCGAAAGATCTGTTTTGAAGTGTTTCGCTTTAAGCTCAGTCTAATTCTCCGGGTGACTTGACTTGAAAATGGAAACCGGCATCCTAATTTGGATGATCGAAAGCTGTGCTTTTTGAAAGACTTTGAGAGGGCGATGAGGGGAAGGGGGGAAGGAGAACGGGAGAAAGGATTTAATACGATACTCCTTCAAAATCTAATTAAAGTAAAGAGGGCACAAAGGAAGCTAATTAAGAGAATTAGCAAGAAGAGGAAATCTCTTATCTACCATCAAAAGATAAAAGGAAAAAAAAATCATCTCCTCCGCATACCTCGGAAACAAGATATACTGTATACATTTACATACAGTATTTCCTCTTTCGGTGGAAGAGATTCGTTTCCAAATTGAAAGAGTCGTCGAAAACACGTTTCCGGTTAAAAGTAACCATCCACGAATACCAACCGGGATGGACGAAGATAAACGAGGCAACGACATCCACACATCCGAGTCTCTGTCATTACGTCATTTTTTATCCACTTGTTTTGACGATTTATCTAAAGACGGATTAACATGAAAAATAAATTCCTTCATCTGGTTTAATCCTAATTTTTTTGTTTATGACCTCTCTCTCTCTCTTTTGAGGTGTTGAAGTTGAGTCCTGTTGGTGGGATTTGCGAAGGAAATGATCGTTTCATCGGATTTCTCTCGTTTGTGTGTTTGGGGGGGTTTTTGGAAAGTGCATTTCGCCCACGGCTGTACAAACACTGGCGCCACCAAACTTAGGCTCAGTGTGAACACCAAAAAAAAAAAGTGCAGAAAACGAGGGACACACCTTAGTCATATTTATCGGAGACATGGAAATTAAACAAATCGCATCGCATCGTACCTTAGATTAGGTATACAGGAACAGTGTGCAACCTGACCGAGGAATTTGTATCCTGGAGATGTGTTACGAGGACGAGAAAAATTCTTTGAAATTTTCGCGACTGTTACCGTTAGTGTTAGTGTTGTTAAACTAACTTTGGGTTATTAGGTCGCTGGAGTTAAATTTTTGGAAGCCGTGAGAGAACTGCCTTCTACCTTGTCCTGATGGTTCGCTTCCTTTTGTATCTCGAAACATCCTCAGTCGAAAGAAGTTGAGTTGGTTTCCCAAGAATTTTTTTAAAATGAATTTGATTGTATATGAAAGTGTGCAATATTTATGAAACAAACTGTCTAAAGTATCTACTACTACACTCAAACCTGTTTTTGTGCTGTGGATGGGGACCGCATAAAAGAAAACGTACAAGAAAATTGCACAAACTTCACGAATAGCTATAAAATATAGCTTTGGGAACACAATTAAAAATTTGTGAATAGGGACCGCATAAAAACAGTTTTGAGTGTATTGAATAAAATTGTGCAGTATTTATGAAACTAATTCCAAAATGTGGGCGATATTTATGAAATAAATACTCGGAAAAGTGCAATATTTATGAAACAAACTCTCTAAAGTGTATAGTACTATTGAAATAAATTCTTATTGCAATCCTGCAGCATTTACGGTACTGATTCTCGCAAATTTGGGCAACACTTATGAAATAAATGCTCGGAAAAGCGATTGAAAGTGTGCATAATTTTTGAAATGAATTTTTTCTTAGGCTATATGCCATCTTCATTAACTAAACAAATCTCTCATGAAAATTGAATTTCATAAAATTAATACATCTAGAGTGTGCAGTATTTTTGAAATAAATTGTCCATTGAAGTGTGCATTATTTATGAAATTTATTCCTCCTAAATGTGTATAATATTTCTGAAATAAATTCTCGTGGGAAAATGTGCAATATTTATGAAACTGATGCTAAGAAAATTAATACTCCTAAAGTGTGCAATGTTTCTGAAATTGATTCTCTACAGAAGTGTGCATTATTTATGAAATTTATTCCTCTTGAATGTGTGCTATATTTTTGAAATAAGTCACTATGAAATTGTGCATTATTTATGAAAGAGCTCGGAACCAGAACTCCATTTTTCTCTAACGATGTCTTCAACTATCAAAGTAAGAACCCAAAACAAGATGTCTGGACAAGATAAGAGAAAGCTCTCTTACTCAAGACAGAAGTTCTTTCCAGTGAAAAAGATTTTAGCTGAGCTCTTAGGAGTGTGTAACAAATATGTCTGGAATGAAGTTTTCGAAGATTCATTCATGAGTACTGGAGAGTGAGGGAAACGTTAATCCTTAATCGAGAGTAACAAGTCTTCCCCAAAAGAGAAACCTGGACCAGGTTTATCTGATTTTATCGATGAGCGATTATTTGGTGAGCTGAAAAGCGATGACGACATTTTCTGGATCGTAGGAGGGATTGGGACATGGAAAATGTCGAAACGGCTGACTAGATGAAAGAGATTTTCAGACTCAGGTTTGTGGTCAATGAAACGAAATGAAAAGTAAATGAAATATTGATTAATTGATTTAGATTTGAATGTCGTTTCATCAAAAGAACCGATTAATTCTATTGATTTCCTTTTCAATTGGTGATTTAAATTGAATTGCTCTGATTAATTAATTCAATTTGATTAAACGAATTTGATTTGTTCGAGTGCAATTGGGAAAATTTGTTTTATTCGTGTTGGTGCACCCTTTTGCTAGTCTCTTGAGAGTTTTTGAGGACATGGTAGGTTGTTCAAAGATGCCGACACACAATTCGGGAACAGTGTCGCAATTTTGTAATCCGGAGCTTTCACTATATACACCCGACAAACTAGTTTCGGATGTACTTCCTTCCTGATCTGTCCTTAGTATACTCACTCGTCACTCCCAAAATCTTCAGCTACCAGATGCTGAGACTTTCTGGGAGAGGTTTCTTACTTTCATTCGTCCACATTCAAAACCTGAAATCCGCCACGAGCGAAAAAATCGTGAATCATCTTTCATCCGGTAGCGTTTAATCCACTTCCAAAAACTGAAAGCTCGATCGATCACAACGAGTAACCGTGTTAATCGATCTCTTCTTGTTCAAGATAGGGTAAACCGGATGGAATGGTGAAAACAAACAAACAAACAAACTTCCTTATCAAAAAACAAGAGGCTATCTCGTACCTGGTTTTGGTGTCGTAGGTTTTGAAGAGTGATCGGGGGGGAGTAGGAGAAGTGAGTGAGTTTCCGGTTTGAAACGGTTTTCTCCAGTACGGTTTTCGTCGATGTTTTATGGTGCACTCCACATTTCACAGCGAATTAGTTTTGATACGTGCCTCGCTTCATTGATGTGAAAAATACCTGTGGAGCAAAAACGTTTCACAACCTCATCGTCGGGTGAAATTGTTTCTTCATATCTTGGACTATAATCCCGAGGATACACTTTTGCTTTCTTCGTCACTGTTCACTTCACATCGCCTGAGTAATCGTGAAAACTACACGAACTCTCCGATATTACATTACAATTCCTTGTAGTTTCTCAAAATGAGGCCGATTCAAGTTGGAAAATAATTTCGTTGGCCAACGGAGCCGTGAAAAAAAAAGTTCAAACCTGAAATGCCTGAAAATGAAAGAGTTTGGGATTAGGTTTCGAACGAGTATCGGTTCCAAATAGAGTCGTGAAGAATCGTCATGTCTATCATCATTCTACTCATGATCTCTCTCTCTCTCTTTGGTTGTATCTTAATTGGCAGCAAGCCGTCCTGTTCGATTGTGATTTCAAAGAACTGACAGGTATATTGATGGACCTGAATGCTCTGGAACTCTCCTCGTTGTTGTTGTTGTTTGTTGGCGGCGGGGTGGATGAGCTTGCCGGTTGCACAATCTCATCTCTTAACATTTAATTCCGAGCTAAGGGCAAAGGTATCGTTTTTAGAAATTCGCCGAGGGTCATCCGAAAGATGCTATTTCACGAATTGGCGTCTGTCGGCTTTTAAATGCGCACACTTATTGATCAGGATCTTTTGGCATGGTCAGGTCGAGGGAAGCTTCCCGCGCAACTTCGTTTTACCCATTTTTGGCTCTTCTTTCGCTACTCCAAATAAAGTCGGTCATTACTGGAAATTTTGCTTTTTATGACGTTGGGCACGAGTCCGATCATTTTTTTCTTCTTCTCTTCTACCTCGCGTGCAAAACTTAAATTCTTGGTACTAATTAACCAACTAAGGTCATTATCTACTCTTCGTTTACCTTAAACACTACGACTCGATCTTTTCTTGTGCCACGTGACTTGTTTGATTTTCAAAAAAAATATCTTTTTGAGTTTTCCCTTTCAAATTCTCTTAAGAAACCATAACACCAGAGTTAAACGTCTTAATACGAAGATTCAGTCTGAGGTTAAGTAATGGTAAAGGAAGAGGTCATATCGCGTGAATCATGAGCCACGATTGGGATATTTTATCTGGCCACATCCGCGGGAGACTTTAGCTCCTCTCGGTTCTTTATAACTAAGCGAGTCCTTAATTTAATGAAACGTCGGCGGGTGATTCGAGCGTTTTAATTTGTACATACGCGCGCGCACATGTTATGAAAAGAAAAGAAATCGCGCGCACGGAAACATATCGATTGTGATCTACTATTTAAATAGAATCTCTGTTCTGCATGCCTGAACCGTGACCCGACCCACTTATCAACCTGCTTTTTCACTTGAAGGCAATATTCGAACGGGATGGTTTATGTTTAATGAGAGTCCTCTTTCGAATGTTGTTGTTCACCGTCGAAGACAATGAAATACTAATAATAGTTTGTTTTCTTGTTTGTTTCAGGATCGTTCGAGCGAGGGGGGGCTTTTCTTCAGATGAGTGCGGTAGACGCCGCTTTGGGCTGGTACTGTGGGGCGGCTCTACCGCATATGCGACCTCACATTATGAGGGAGAAGGACAGCAGCCCGCGCAAAATGTTAGTCCCGTCCACTGGTCATAAATCTCCCAAACAGGGAGCAGTTTACCCCTTGAGTGTAAGAGTACCTGACGAAGAAAGACATAATGGTGGTGAAGAAATGCCATTCGATTTATCTAGAAACACTAGAAATCCGCGAATGTCCCCAGCAGCAAGACCAATACAAAGTGCTTTAGACGATGATGACCAACCTTTAGATCTCCGCGTAGAATTTAAAAAGATCTGTCCTCGCACGGCCGGGAGGCGGTGTGAAGATGAGAATCAGAACGTGATAGTTCGATCACCGTCTCCCGGTCTCATCTCCACCAAAGACATTCAAATGCCTGTTGATATAAGACAAAGTCCTGTATCTCCGCGAAGTCAAGGCTCATCCGAACGTAGTAAAGAGTCTCCGAGTAACTCGTACAGTTTAATATTTCCTCATCAGCCCCTGCATCCGTTTATGTTCGAAGCAGTGTGCCGAGGTGATAAGACACCAAAAATACCGTTATCGTTTCCGATGAGCCCTCCGGGATATCCGCCGATATCTCGACCGTTTGTGTTCCCCCATTCCGCGTTTAATGGACATCCGAATGGTGGACCTGCTTTTGATTTGTTAAGGGGACCTCAGCATCCTGCACTGCAGGGACCGACTAAGAGTTTCCCCATTGAAAACACAGTGAGTCCGTCTAAAATGAAAGACAGGTACGCGTGTAAGTTCTGTGGTAAAGTGTTTCCGCGTTCCGCGAACTTAACCAGACATCTTAGAACACATACGGGTGAGCAACCCTACAAGTGCAAATATTGTGAAAGGTCGTTTAGTATTTCTTCGAACTTACAAAGACACGTGAGAAATATTCATAACAAAGAAAAACCGTTTAAGTGCCCCTTGTGCGAAAGGTGTTTCGGGCAACAGACGAACTTAGACCGTCATCTTAAGAAGCACGAAGCCGACGGCCCTACCATATTGGACGATCATCGACATAATAGAACGTCCATGTATCATCCGCAAAGACCAGCACACAGACTGGCGATGTTACCAGGACAAGCAATGATGAGCGAAGAGTCCTACTTTGAGGAAATCAGATCATTCATGGGCAAAGTTACCTCAGAAGGAAGAATGGTGGATCCGATTGCTCTGCATCGTAACATTCCTCCACCAGGATATACGATTCCGCTTCCGTCAAGACTCACGGAACCTCCGCATCCTCGGAACGGAATTGAAGAACACAAGAGGAGAAGCAGCCTGAGTGACAAAGATCAATGCTCGTCGAGATCATCCATCTCCGAATCTTCAGTTCCCGGTTCCATGTCTTCTCCTCCTCCAAATATGTCGCCCAAAAATAAGGATGATAACATCAACCATAATCAGTCACCTCCGTACGAGGATAATTCTCGTTCATCAACGCCAGTTGACGTGGAAGGGCCATGTGATTGATTTTCGTTTCCGGCGAACCATGGAGCTGTCTATGGTTTGCCGCAGATCACCACAGATGCCTTCGGGGGTTCACAGTCGTGGGCCTCCTCTTCTAAAATTAATGGATCCAGCATTATAGGAAGTGTGAATATAGTTCAGTCGTACGTCGTACAATATTTCGGTGCGGTGAGCCTTCCAGTGGACGCACCTGAGTTTTCTGTCTTGACATCCAAAATGGAATTAAGTGTTGGAGCTCCCACATCTCAACTCCAAGAACTACAAGTATCACTACAGGTATATTCATCACGAAAAATTCTTCTAGCATGTATTAAGGTTTGTGAAAAAATTTTTGTATCTTTTCTATATCTGTCTAATGATTCAAGGAAACCTGCACCTGTTTCTCAAATCCCAACACAAGATACTGGTCTTGTGAGTTTACCATTAAAAGAACCAAAAGCTCTGAATTCACCAAATCAGTTCAATGAACCAAATGTAACTCTGTTTACATACCCAGAAGGACGACAATGTCCTAATGGTTCTCAGTCTAACCAGCAAAATGCTCCTTCATCAGGTCAGTCCAATGTTCCAACAGATTATCCCACCCAATCGAATGAATCAAGAGGCGGTCCTCCAGGAGGACCGTCTAACAGTTCTTCTGAATCTGACGTCCCAAGAGAGCCAGGATCTGGTTCTGATCCACCTGATCCTGATCCTGATTCTGATCCTGATCCTGATGAACCTGATTCCGATTGTCCGATAGGAGAACCAAACTGTCCTATTTGCTTTTACTTTGAACAACGAAAAATTGCGATTTTCGGCTCTAAAGATGGAGGTCGAAAGTCTCCTAATATGGAGCTTCTGTTCAACGAACCAATCTTTACCTCTCAGTACCAATCCAGTCTTCCAAATATATTTGCGTTAGGCTCTACTTCGCAACAGCAACAGTTTGCTACTTCTGAGAGTCCGTTTAACGTACCTGCAACTTCGGCTTCCAGTTCTCGACCAATTCGTACAAATGTTTCTCGCGAACAAGATCCTTCCTCAAAATCTTTGTTAACAAATGTTGGAGTTGTTTTCCCTCCGTCTGAAGAGCCTCAAAGCTCATCTTTGAATCCTGAGTTCAAGGTGCCAGAAAGTCCGGCTTACCAACCCAAACCTCATTCACTACCTCAGATAAACGTACCAATTGTAAGGCCTTCTGCAGCTGTTTCTATCTCTCCTTTACAACAGCAACAGTTAATTGAGACTGGGAGTCCGTCTAATATACTAACAGTACAGACTTTTAACCCTCAGACACAACAACCAGTTCATGAATATGGGTCTCAGTTGTACCGACACACTTCTTCCACGCCAATCCCAACACCTCCATCCGAGTCCAGAAGTACTTCCTTGAAATCTCCCCTCAAAGTGCCAAAATTCACACCCTCTCAACCTCAATCGCTTCATACTCCTTTACAACAGCTAGAATGTCTAGTTACAGGAGGTCCAAGAGCTTCGAGGTTTAGTTCACAAGTGGAGCAGGTAGTTCATGCAAATGAACCATCACCAGGGTCTGTACAAAATGTCCGTCCTCAATCCGAGCCTCCTAGAAGTATTTTATTAGAACCTTCGCTGAGAGTACCTAGCGTTACACCCTCTAAACTTCAATCTGTGGGTACAACTACACCGGATATTGGTTCTCAGTATCTTACTAGGAGTAGGAGGAGCTCGTTAGACGCACCAAGAGCTGTAGGTTTTAGTCCTCAGTTATTACTACCAGTTCGGACGCATGAACCCGAATTGTATGAACGACGTTCTTTGCTGAGAAGATCTTTGACTGACATACCAAACATCCGGAATGTTTTTCCTCAATCCAACCTTCCCAGGGATACCTCCTTCCAAGTGCCGGAAGTTCCGGTTTACGAACCAGAAATCAAAAGACGTAGAACTGATCCATCACTCCAGTTTAACGTATCAAGAGTTAGGCCTTCTCAACTTCAACCAAATATTACTGGCATGCCGGCGTTTGGTTCTCCTCCACAACAGCAACAGTATTTTACTTTTGCTGGTCGCTCGAGGTTACCGACAGCAGAGATAATTCATCCTCAGTTACAACAACCATTTCGAGCATCTGTGTCTCAGTTGTATGAACGAAGTCCTGTAAGAAGAACTTCGATTAGTATCCCACATTCCCTGACTATGTTACCTCGATCCAACGTGCCTACTTCATTCGAACCTGTATTAAGAGTACCAAACGTCATGCGTTCCCAGTCTCGATCCCCCATTACAAACGTGCCGGATTTTGGTTCTGCTCTACAACAGCAACAGTCCCTTTCGTTTGGAAGTCAGTTGAACATACCAACAGCACAATCTTTTAGGCCTCAAGTACAACAACCACAAGTTGTCATGTATGGCTCTCAGCCGTATCAACAAAGTCATTCTTCAGTGGGTTCGCTCAACCTTCCAACCTCTCAACCTCAACTCAGGATTACAAGTACGATTGGCTCTCCTTTAGAACAGCTAGAAGTTCTTGCTTCTAAAGGACCAGAACTTTCGGATTTCAATTCCCAAGTACAACAGTTAGTCAGTGACCCTGAATTGTATGATCGAAGTTCGTCTTTAGCAGGATCATTAACTGACGTATCAAGTATCCGACACGTTTTACCTCAATCCGAGACTCCTAGAGAAACTTCAATCGAAACTAGACCTATAATTGCATCTCAGTTTCGCCCTGCCTCACAACAGGAACCGCTTCTTTGTTTTATGGGTCCGTCGGACGTACCAACTCCACCGGTTTTCATTTCTCAATCACAACAAACAGTTCGTGCAAAACGTATTCAACGAAAACGTTCTTCTACGGGATCTTTGATTAACGTACCAAGTGTACGGGCTGTTTACCTCGTCTCTAGGGAGTCTAAAAGTCCATCAGAACGTGAGCCAAAGAAAAAAGATCCGTTTTCAATAGCATCTTTGTTAGACTTACCAGAGGCCCAGTCTGATTTACCTCAATCTGAAGAACCTATATGCCCTTCTTTCGAACAACAGTCAGATGTACCCATAGTTCGGCCTTCTCAACTCATAATCAGAAAACCTACACCTCAAAGTAACGCATCAAGTGTTAGACTCTCTCAACCTCAGTCGAAGACTGCTGATTTACAGGCGTTTGGCTTTCCTTTAAAACAGCAACAGCTCCTTACCTTGAGTGGTCAGTCAAGAGTACCTGAACGAGAAGCTCTTGGCCCTCAGTTGCAACAACCAGTTCATGTATATGGCTCTCGTTTGTACCATCAAAGACCTTGGTTGGACGTACCAAAAGTTTTACAATCCAGTGAGCCTCAGATCAGGGAAACAAGCGTTACACCATCTCGACCTCAGTCAAGTTTTACAAACGTACCGGCGTTTGGTTCTGCTTTACAACAACAACAGTACCTTGCCTTTGGTAGTCAGTCAAATGTACCAACAGCACGGACAACCTATTCTCAGTTACAACAGCCAGTTTTAGCATTCGTCCCTCAGTCGTATGAACGTCCTTCTTTAAGAAGAGCTTCGATTAGTATACCACATACTCTCACCATGTTACCTCAATCCAGCGAGCCTAGAGGTCCTTCATTCGAACCTCCGTTAAAAGTGCCAACTGTTAGACTCTCCGAATCCCAATCCAGTGTTGCCCACGTACCACCGTTTGGTTCTGCTCTACAACAGCAACAGCACCTTACTTTTTATGGTCAGTCGAGAGTACCAATAGTACGACCTCCCCATTCTCAGTTACAACAACCAGTTCGAGCATCTGTCTCTCAGTTATGTGAACGTACTTTAAGAAGATCGTTGATCAATATACCACATACCGAGCCTAAAGATCCTTCATCCGAACCTTCGGTAATGGTACCAAGAATTGCATTCCCTCAACCCCAACCAAAAATTACAAACGTACCGGTCTTTGGTTCTGCTTTACAACATCGGCGGCCTCTTGCTTTTGGTGCTCAATCGAACGTACCAACACGACAAGCTTTGATCCCTCAACTAGAACCATCAATTCGTACGCGTGGCTCTCAATCGTACCAACAAAAGTCTTGCTTCCGGGAAGTGTTACCTCCATCCAATTATCCTTCTTTAGTTTCTCCTGAGTTTGGGGGACCAGAAGCTCTTCCCTTCCAACATCCAAATACACTGTTTGGTTCTCTTTCTCAACAGCAATCTTTACTTCCTTTTGGTGGTCGGTCAAGTGTACCAGCAGCACAGTATATCTCTCAGTCATTCCAACATGATCCTTCCTTAGTTGGGCCTTGTTTCGAGGCACCAAATGTCCGACTATTTTACCTTCACTCGAACCTAGGATCATCGTACCAAAAGTTCCGGCTTACCGACCACAACTTAACAAACCTATAGCTCTTTCATTACCTTATCTCGACCTACCAAAAGTTTCGACTATAGGCCCGCAGTTAAGGCCGCACGGAGAATCTGCCTTCAGGGCAGTGACTCTTCCACCAACAACGGACACAATTTTTGATGTTGGGAATTTGAGAGGTGCAGGTTTACCCGAATTACGAAGAACCGATTTAAGGTTCGCAGATCTCGTCCATACCCCACGAAGACTCTAAGTAACAAAAATATTTTCCCTTTCATAACTCATAAAAACGAGAGCAACCGCTCGGGGGGACAGATGACGAAGGTGTGGCCAGAGTGTGGCAACCGAGATGCAAGTTGCGCACCAACTGCCCGCTGGTGTCACCATACATGTTCAAGTTGTTTTCCAAAATAAACCATATAATTATTTTAATCATTCTAATTCCGCGCCAAAAAATCTCTCTCGAATTTTGTGGATCTCTCTTCATCCCTTCTAGTAGGGGACGCCAACTTTTCCCTAACTTCTCCTCCTCCGGATGTGGTTTGAACGCTCTTATCTCGTTGCTGAAGATCGAAACTGACAGTTGATCTCCTCCATTGATTAACCGAAGGTACGAACGGGTTATGAACTGAGGTACCAGTTCACAAACAGCCTAAAGGCGACTATGTAAATACAAAAAGGGCGGGGACGCGTTGCAATATCAGTTAGGCGAGGGTTTTCACAACCATATTAGAGCATCCAAAATTCTTGGTATTCAAAAGTGCTTCGGGGAGACATCACCATCCCCAGAGTGTCTCGCTTTACACAAATCTAAAAGAAAAAATTCTTTCTGGTAGTGTCATCATGTTGAATTGGTGATGAAGATTTGAGATAAGTGAGTTGGAAAGAATTTTCTCTCACCTGTTCTATACGTTTTGTCTTCCTTTACAGCTGATGACATCCTCAGTAAAGTTTGACAGAGAAAATTCTTTGAATTAATTAGCGTTAAATAACAGTCAAGAATGTCCCTTGGGTGGGTGGGTGGATAGATGCTCTTGACTGTTCTTCAACGCTGATTAATCCCGAAGAATTCACTCTGTCGAAACCAAAATCAAGTCTGCTGAGGATGTCTTCAGCTGTAAAAGGAAAGCAAAACATCTGAATCAGCGCTAAAACGTCTTAATCAGCATTAAATAACAGTCAAAAGTGTCGTTTGGGTGGGTGGGTGGATGGACACTTTTGACTGTTATTCAGTGCTGATTAACAGTCAGGGGTGCCCCAGGGGTCAGCGGGGAGGGAAAGCTCTTGTGTTGAAGGACCTACGACCAGGCAAGGCTCGGGGGAAACCTTGATCTCTGTTTAGGTTGTGGGGGTTTTTACGGATTTCTGTGAATTGTTTGCTGCCAAAACCGCCATGTTGAATTGTTTCGCTCATTCTTCTAGTCCACAAAATAAAAATCTCGAAGTTGAGAGCCAGTTTTTATATAACATTATTGGATCACTTAGTTTGGTTATGAGAGATGATTAAGACTCCGGATGGGTTGGTTGGTGTCGATGGAATTTATGCTCTCTAAACCAATCGGCTGAATGGAAACCGTTAGGGAAATCGAAAGTCGGGAAATTGGAAAGAAGCCAACGAGGAAAGTGTTGTGAGGTAAAATCAAACCAAAACTCATTGGGTGACCAAGAATTCACTTCTTCCAGGATGACACCATCCTACGAGTAGGTTTCTACCCTCGACCGAGTTAATCTTCCTTCAGACAATGGATTAATTTTTCACTAGATTATGTTTCCAGCTGGGCACTATAGTTGTCACACCCTCGGATGAGGCGTAAAATGGCATTGAAATGATTTTAAGAAGAGGATGTAAAGGGAATTATCTCTCCGGTGGTGTTGGGTGTGTTACCCGAAGACGAAGGAAATGTTTTCTTTTTGCCAGAACATGAAACCTCATTAAATGCGTGGATTCTTCATTGAGGTCGGATGATTGACGGGATGGCTTCAAACACCACTTAATTAATAATTGTTATTTATCTAAAAGCGTTTTTAAAATTTATTAACAAGACAGGAACGTGGGCGCGAACGCCGTTTGTTTCTCCTTATTTTGCGTTGCCTTGTCAGAAAATGTTTTCTTCTTCTTCTCTCCCGGGATTTTTATCCCTCCCCCCTTCCTCCTCTCATCTCATTATGATTATGTTGTTGTCATGTGTGTGGTTAGACTCTTTTCATAGCAAACGCGCTCACCATTTTTTTGATACCAATCCCTCCAACCCAGTTGTTAACCGACAACCCGGAAGAACGATTTGCCGGGAGGACTCTTACCAACAACAAAAATTTTTGTTTATCAGAAGCGAAAAATCTTTGGCTTTGTTACGGCTCACGATGGCAAAAAAGGGCAACATCGCATATTTAATCTAGGTACCCCGGGGCAAGAGAGCATCTGAAAACAAAATGGAAGACACCGATAATTAATAACTGTTCGAGCGTGAAGTTTCGCTTTTTTTTGTCTTCTCGTTAAACGTGACCGAATCGAGCCAAAAACAGAGGATAGCTGAAGATGAGGTGGGTGGTTGGGGGCGAAACCCAAATCCATAGAACAATATGTGGATGAGAGGAAAGAGAAGGAAGACGCGTGGCCGGTGGACGTGATAAGCGGTCTCGGAGAAGGAAATGATATTAAAAGACGATTAAATTTCATTCGTTTTCCATATCTAGAAAGTAATTCCTTTTATTTCGAAGTTGGCAATGATACAAATCGTTGATGGCATCCGCTTTTGAATGGCATCTCTTTGGAAGCTTTACGATGAGTTGGGTCTATTGTTCGGTGAATGGGAACATCAATTATAGTCGGAGGAGTCGGTTTTGGGATTGTTTGCGGCGATAAAAGAGAAAGAGAAGGTTCGGGGTTTTGTGTCACGGCGGGACTCTCGTTTCTTCTTTTAATTAGAAAACCTGAGATGAGGAAAACCTCAGGTCGAAGAAGAGGAAGTTGGGGCTTATGTCGGTTCCAAAACCTGGAAATCCAGGAACGTTTCCAGTCAAAACGGGATTTAATTTACTATACCATTCTACCTGTCTTCTTCTTCCCCTTCTTGTCTTCCTCTTCTACTCCATATTCCAGATAAAAATCCCCAAATATCACCAGAAAACTACAGAGCTTCCAACAACAACAGCGTTCCCGGGGTTTAGAAAGTGTTAACGAAATTCTCAAGAGCTTCTTTCCAAATTTTCGGCTAACAACCGAACGGTTTCCATAGCAACCATTTCTCACGCTTCTTTAACTTAATCGATGGTAACACCAACCCCGGAAGACTAAGAACAAAGTTGAGAGGAAACTTTTCAAAACACGTTTCCAAATTCTCATGTTCATCATAATTCTAATTAAAAAGCGATAATTACAAGGGACAGAGGCAAAGATGAAAAGGAAAGATGTAATAGGAAATAATATTTTATGTAAATCACAGATGCGGAGATGATGACAAAGGAGCCAAATTAATAAATAAATAAATAAAACCAGTGGCGGAAATTTGGCCGAAAAAAAAGAAAGATGAAGGAGAAGAAGAAGCGAAAAGAAGAAGACGAAAACGTGTTTGGAAATTTATTCAGGTTCCAAGTTAACGGTCCACTTTTTTTTTGTTTTGGGCAAGTTTTCGAAAGAAATTAATTATTTAGGCGCGTTTTGAAAGAACCATTTCGAATAGGTATTCGGTTCACATCGTCCCGAGGTGGAGGAAGGGAGGAGAGGGCATTGGGCGCAGCTCGTACCCTCTTCGCCTTTCATTATCGAAATTACACGTCACGCTGCTGACGATGCTGATTATTATGATTAGTCCCACAAAGGAAACACACAGAAATTCGAGAGAGAGTGTGACAAGGGCCCGGAGGGTTGGATGGAAGAAGGTTTGGCGGGGGACGTTGCGACGGGTCTCAGGTTGATTTTGAAATGCGAGTTCTGTGAGCTTTTTGGTTTTTGTTTTCCTCTCCTAATTGGGAGAGCGAGAGACTAATGAGAGATTTGGAAGGAAACACCGGAGCGTTTTGCTTTTTACGCAGATTTTAAACGACCAGAGACCTGTTACCCGCCCCCCTCCCCCGTGCCTTCCTCCCTTATCCTCCTCCCTCTCCGGTTTTTGGAGGAAGGCCTTTTGTTTGTTACCTTTTGATTTACTGTTTTTTTGGTTTAAATTGGCAGTTTCAAATTTTGTTTGTCTTTGGGCTTATTTTTTTAATCAACCCCCTCACCCACCCATCACCCCCTCCCACCCCTACCTATCCCTAATCCTTCGGGAAAGAGAAAACCAAAAAAATTCGCGTCATGATCAACTCGGCGTTTTGCTCTCGTTTTCAAAAACTCGATCATGTGAGTGAGCTCATCTCACTTTCAAATCACTTTCTCCTCCCGAAGATTTTGTTTGTTTGTTATACTAATCGTTTATGTTTGTTTGTTTTGTTTGTCTTATCAACCCACCCTCTTCCCATCCTCATCCCCTTTCCAGCTTCTAGCTAGTCTTAGATAGATCTTATAATAGTCGCATACGCCTCTAGATCATTAGGATTTCTAGAAAACATTTTTTTTTGTAGTACTAGACATAAGCAAATTTTTATGTGCCTTCAAAATTATTTTTATAAGTCATAATTATAAGGTTTATTGAAGTTCTACTTGTACCTGATACCTGAAAAGTACAAAGTAGTTGTTTTATTTGTCACATGAATGACATTTATGAATATCGTCGATTATCCGAGTCGACTGAGCCTTGGTTTTTATAAAACGGCTTTGTAGATTGTAGTGAATTAGAGTATATTGCTATTATTTGGCGGTGGTGAGCAAATTCGGGGCCAAATTTCGGATGATTTGTGACCCGAAAGCGAGAAGTAACGACACGGAATGACTCTCAAGAGACGATTCTAATAAAACTTGTACGGTCCCTTTCATGGTTTTGGTTGTTTATAATATAAATATACTCCGGTGTTTGTTTGACCTTTGTTTTCCTTATATACTGCCGTGGTTATGTTTCGTTTAATCTTAAAATTTGCTCCATAACGGATGGAAGGTTGTATACAATTTCGTTTAATGTTTTCTCTTTTTATGTTTGTAATACATTCGTAAAAGGGGACCGAACATAAGTATATCTGAAACGCACTACCTCGTATAAGAACAGAAACAGCTTGACACCTCTAATTTTCTCTCATCATCTAGCTCAGTATAATAAGATACTCAGTTACAGTGATATTCAGGACACAGTTCTAGCATACAATAACAATTCGATGGTCATAATCATAACTCAAATATTAATAAATTCAAAAGCACCCGTCATAAAATATTTATTTTATAGTATAAACATCATATAATATTAGTAGTCGTGAATCATATAACACGGTTTACGTATAATTATTTTAAAAGGTTTCCTCGTTTTGAGTTTTAGAAAATTTCAAGCCAGAGATTTTTATTTTGCAGTTCAAACTTCAGTCCGGTATTTGTGATTTAAATAACACGGTTTCCGCATAATTCAAAAAACACACCGTCACAAAATATATACTGTACGGCTCAAAATTTTTTAATTATTGGTGGCAGACATAATTCTTTTAAAAGATTTTGATTATCTGTTTGAAAAAATTCAGTCTTAGATTATTTTTTATTTACAGTTATAACACTAATCCAACACTGTGACTCAAATAACGCGGGTATCGTCTAATTCTTTAAAAGGTTTCCTCATTTTCTGATTCGAATGGTTATCAGTCATAAATTATTTTTTCTACACAGAAAGAAATTTTTAGCCCAAAGTTTGGTTCAGTATACATAACTCAAATAACGCGGTTTTTTGACATAATTCAAAACATTCCAGGTATTTTTACGATTCAAACTTCCTAAAATACAGGTCTAGTAGTCGTGACCTCAATAGTAGGCTTGCACATAATTTTTGGAGAATTTCTCATTTTTTGTTTCAGAAAGTTCAGCCATAATTTTTTTTTAAGGTAAAATTTACCGAGGTATTGATTTAGTATTCATGACTCATTTAACGCGGTTTCGGTTATATATATTTTTGAAGATTTCGATGATTTTTATTACTTCAAAAGATTTTTTGTTTCAAAGGATTCAGTCACAATATCTTTTTATTTACGGTTCAAACTTGTCTCATATAACGCGGTTATCCTTTTAAAAGACCATATCGTCTTCTTGAGAGTAATAAATCAGTTCGATCAGTCTTAAAGTTGGTGTTCATCATCGCTCTTCATTTCTCTTTTCGTTGGTTAGTCAAGACCCGTGAGGGCACTAATTTTAAGGAAGAGAAAATATATATTTTTCTATACTTAGATAATATATATATATGGATATTTGCATGCTATTCAAAATTATGATACTCACTAGATAATATACATTTTTCTTTTGTTTTTATTTTTTTCTTTTCGAAATTTGGATTAGCATCATTTAGACCCTTGGTACTCAAGCTTTTTCCTTCCCGGGCCAAATTTCTATTGTGACCATTGCGACTGGGCCACATGACTTACCAAAAAAAGCTTTTGCATTTCCGGCTTTTGACGCAAACAGTCCACTTTCAGAACATCATCTGTATATAAATCTGTCAGTATGTATTCTGTATATTGCTTCACAAAGATATGTAGAAGCAAACAACGTCAGCAGTTTCTGAGCACAGGCCCGAACATTTTCGTACTGCTCAGGCACTATAGTTCAGACTTCACAATGAGCACTCGACCATTCAAAAATTTTCACTCAAACGGTTTCCACTGGGCCCTGTGCCACTCATTAGAGCTTGGTGGGCCGGATGTGATCCGCGGGCCGCAGTTTGAGTACCAAGGATTTAGACAGAAACAAATTTTTGGTAACTACAGATTTAGATCACGAGCATGATAGAGTAGCAATATACTTTTATTTACTTTCGGATAAATTCGTAGATAAATAAAAATTTGCTTTTTATGTTTAGTGTTGCATGAAATTTGGATGAATGATAAACCGAAACCCTTATATATATATATACACCGTGCGTATGTGATACTAATTATAAGATTATTCTGCGTTCTAAGTATTAAGACGTTTCTGTATTCATAGTTATTATACTCGTGATGAATAACATTTGTGACTTGTAGTCAGTATACTTGAGAAGTTGTGTGATTGGTGTAGTGTCACAGTATTCAATTCAATATTCATATTAATATTCAATATAATCAAACAGTAGATAATAGTAAGATATAATGTTTACCGGCCTTCAACATATACGTAAATTATTAGAAATTTCAATTTGATATCCAATTTAATCAAACGGTAGATAATAGAAAGTTTGATATTCTAAAGTTTTTTATATATACAATATATTATGACTACAAATTTCAATTTAATATTCGATTTAATGAAACAGTAGATGATAGAAGTTTAGAGTTCAGCAGTTTTCAAATAATAGCTACATTATGATTATAAATATCAATTTAATATTCAATTTAATCAAACAGTAGAAATGTTGAGAGTTCAACAATTTTCAACGTATACGTATATTATGATTACACATTTCAACGGTTTTTGATATAGCTATATTAAGAATATAAATTATAATATTCAATTTAATCAAACAGTAGATAGTAGAAGTTTACAGTTCAAGAATTTTCGATGATCACAAATCTCAATTTAATATTTGACTTCATTAAAAAATAGAAAATAGAAGTTTAGACTTCAACAGTTTTCAATATATAGATACATAACCTTTATAAATTTCTATTTAATCAAACAATAGATGATAAAGTCTAAATTTCAACAGTTTTCGATATATATAGCTATATTAAGATTATAAATTTCAATTTAATCAAACAGTAATAGAAAGTTTAGAGTTCAAAAGTTTTCAATATATACGTATATTATGATTAAAAATTACAATTTAATATTCGATTTAATCAAACAGTAGATAATAGAAGTTTAAAGTTCAAAATTTTTTATATGTAGCTATATTATGATTAAATATTCAATTTCACAGTAAATAATAGAAAGTCTAAATTTCAACATTTTTTGATATATAGCTATATTAATATTATAAATTATAATATTCAATTTCAAATATTCAATTTAATCAAACAGTAGAAAGTAGACGTTTACAGTTCAAGAATTTTCGATATACACAATATATTATGATCACAAATTTCATTTTAATATTCGATTTTATTAAACGGTAGATAATAGAAAGTTTAGATTTCAGCAGTTTTCAATATATACGTATATTATGATTAGAAACTTCAATTTAATATTCGATTTGATCAAACAGTAGATAATAGAAGTTTAAAGTTCAACAAATTTTGATATGTAGCTATATTATGATTATATATTCCAATTTCATTCAACCGTAGATAATAGAAAGTTTAATGTTCAACAGTTTTCGATATATTATTATTAGAAATTTGTAGTTTGAAAGTTAGGAAAAACGCAGACAATTTTTTTTGGTTTGGAAAAGAATTTTTATTTGTCTGTTGGCACGCACTCAAATACGCAACAGGTTTGAACACGTGGTCACACGTGCGTTTATTGCTTTTGTCTTGGACGACCATTGTTTTGTTATCCTTAACCCTCCCAAACGCATCGTATCAACAAGTTTTAAACCGTCTACTCCAACCTGTTCTTGTTTATCTACTCAACAAATATAATTTTTCTGATTATGTCTGCATTTTATATATTATTCTATCTACTAATCGTCGTATATTTATTAAAAAGTAGATGATAGAAGAGAGAAAGAAAATTTTTGTCATGTTTAGAAAGCTTTGACGTTTTCAAGTTTTGCAAGTAGATAGCTTTGGAGAAAAGATAAACATAATTAAAAGCTTCTTAAATAGATAATCAGAAAATTTAATGTTTATTTATTTATTTATTCTAGATAATAACATCGGTATTGTTATCTTTTCTTTTTGTATTTTTTACTTTGACGGTTTTTTTCTTGTTTGGTTTGTTTCTGTTTCTACCCAATATCGTACGACTAGAGCTGAGAAACGTAGGATTGGAATTTGTTAATTTTTAGGCGCGATTAAAATAAAAATCCTCATCGATCCCAAATTTTGTGGTAGCACAGAGATATCCGTGAGTGAGGGTCTTCGTTTTATCGATTGAAAGGGTTTTAGACTCGTTTTCCTGTTGTCTTATCCATTTTGCAAGTTTAGAGGGGAGATAATGACTCCACGATGAAGCTTTCTGAATGGAAAACTAGGAGGGAAAGCGGGTGAAGGGTAGAAAATGGGAAATCGGAAAGAAGTTTTTAATCATCTCGAGAGGGAATGACTTTGGATAATGCGTCTTCTGTTGAGTAAGGTTTCCTCCTTTCCAACCAACAGCTGCTGAGGGGAGGAGCTGCGTGAACGATGATTAAATGCAGCTGCCATAATTTTCGGAAAATTTTTGATTTAAGTATTCGAACTTTAGTTTTGATTTATGCGCGGCTTTCAACCGAGCTTTTGGTTTTGGATTCTTATCCCAGTTGGATTAGTTGTATAAGCACCCATTGTTTGGTTAAAGCCCTCGTTGTATGAGAATCGACTAAATCCTTCCTTTCACTCGAGGGACTGCTAACAAAAATCGATTGCTGACTAAACAAAATAAGAAAAATTTTTGCACTCATGGCTATCTCTGAATACACCTGGGGATTGTCATCACCATTTCCAAACAGGGAATCCGTTCTAATTCAACGTTTTTAACACCTTAGATAAATAAATGGATATAGATAATGCTCTTATAACACGGTAAACCGGTTTGTATACAGTTTGTGGGATTATGTTATATGAGATCGGCTCTCAGGCGGTTTTGGAATTTCCGTTTCGAACCTTTTTCAGTGAATAAAACAAAAATTGTCCATTCCAGTCTTTAATTCGAGCTTATGGAGAAGTTATGGGAGTAACACATCTTATTAACCTATGAATTCGTTGTAGAGTTAGCGATAACTGCTTAACATCAGCAAACCTGTTCAAGCAAAGCTGTGTGGACGACGGTAATAACAGAAATTTCAATAGGTTTCCGGTTGTTATGGTTGTAACTAGTCTTCGATTTGATACTGTTGGGTTAACAATGATTAGCCCAGCTGTCTTTTAGGGGTAATCCAACTAGCCTATAACTCCTCTGTGAGGTTAGTAAAATTTTTGAAGTTAAAAATTGTCCTCGAACAAAACCAGAAAGCAGTGTTAGAGGAAGATATTTGATAAGAAAGGTATGATGTCAGTATTTCCGGTCAGTTTCTCTAAGTCTCACAAACAAAACCGAAGAGGAAAGGTCATGAAAGTAACCCATCAAATACATGACACCTCTCTGGTCAATAAAATCTTTGAAGTTATAAATTGTGCTTGAACAGGACCAGAAAGAAGTGAAAACGCATTCTTCAGGTCAGGCAGTCAGCTTCTCTAACAACAGACAAAACCACAGCACTAAGGTTATGAAAGTAACCCAACCCAACCCATAACTCTATTGTGATGCTAACAAAACCACTGAAATGAGATTCTGTGTTAGTACAAAACCGAAGAGCCGTGTCAGATGAGCGTTAATATTACACATCACTTCAGGAAGTTTAGATCTACCAAGCTTTTACCCTAACTGTTACACCCAAAACCGAGAAGCAAAGTAACCCAACTAACCCAAACTTCATAGTGCAGTCAACCAACCTCCAAAAATCAGTATTAGAACGAAACTAGAAACCCTGTTGGGGAATGAGTGATGACCAAATAAATCGACTTCAAAATTTATTTCTTGTTGGTTACACCTACAACAAAGACAGTCGTAACCAAACAGTAACAAGTTCCAAACCGAACGTTATACTAACACCTTATAACACCGAACGTCTCATTATAAAAAAATATTATAAAAAACCCCAAAAAAATAATAATGAGCGTCTTCTGATGGTTTCACAACCTCCAACAGTGTCGGATCCATTTTCTCTCTCAAAACCTTGTCTTCAATTAATTAATTTACAGACGAACAAATTAATTAATTACCCCAAAAAATGGGTTCACAAAAATAAATTACCTTTAATTAGGTGATTAAAAAAATTAACAAAAAAAATCGAACTCATTTTTTGTGCTGGATAAAAATTAAAACGACAGCAAATCCGATTTTGGGACCTGGAGAGAATTTATATTCTTCTTCAAATCCCAGCTCGCCCTCTGGTGACATTATTTTGTGTTACAGAAGTCATTGATTATTAATTTTTAATAAATAAATAAAAGTTATTAAACAAAATACTTATAATTGGGTAATAAATATATTTTTATACTTTTTTTTTGATTTGTTCCTAAAAGTTTAAAAAAATTTTTTTTTGTCTTTTGAGTTTATTATTTAAGGAAAGGAAAACAAAAATTGATTTTTGTTTTTATTTGTGTGTAATAAATAAATAAATAAATGATTAATTAATTAATAAATAAATAGTTACCTTAATTTTAAAAGTTTTTTTTGTAGTTTTTATGTTCAAATTATATTGGATTTAAATAAATAAATAAATATATGTAATTGTTTTGTGTGTGTAAGTGCGTATATTTTATTTAATTTCCTTTTCCTTTTGAAGAGTGAGTGTCTGCGACATGTATGCAAACATATCTACGTGTCGCTCATTTTGCCAAAAACTGCGTTGCTCGTTATGCGAATTTCTCGCAAAAAGCAACTAGTTATGAAAGGTTCCACTGTAACTCAAACACACTCTACAAAGACTGACTTGTAACACTCTATGCAGACACCGGCGACATCCGAATATATACTTTCTCTCAAGCTAAGAATGTGCTAGAATTCTCTAGATTTCCATTCTCAAATTTACTCGAATCTTCTTAAGCTGTAAGGTAAGCACGATTCAAAGTTTCTGTTTCTAGAGGATTCCGCACATTCCTGCCAGCGCCTGTCGTGAGGTCTCATTGGCTGTTTCCATTTGTTGTCGGGTTTCTGTGAAAATGAGAAACGAAGAAAGAATAAAAAGTAGATGAGACAAAAAAGGAGGGAGAAAGATGGAGGGAGGGAGAGAGGGAGAGAGAAATAGGCACTTTAATAAGCAAATGAGAAACAAATTCAATTACGAGTGACAAGATAAAAGGAAATTCAGACTTTCTATAGAGAAAATGAAAACAGGAATAAAGAGAAATAAGCTGTAGGATGACGAGAATAAGATAGAGGTAGAGGTGGGGGGGGGGGAGAGAAAAATATGAATGAAAGAAAGATGAGGAGAGGGGGGAAATAAGCACTCTAACAAGTAAATGAGGAGCAAATTCAATTACGAGCGACAAGATGAAGAAAAACTTAAGTTTATAGAGAGTAAAGGCAGATGATGAGGAAAGGGAAAGAGTGAGAGAAAAACCGGAAAGAGAGAGGAAGGAGAGAAAAAAAAGTGGAAAGAAGAACTTGAGAAAGGCATAATAAGAGATAGGAGACCGAAAGGGAATGAGGAAGAAATGATAAGAAGCAGAAATAAGAGAAAGAGATGAAAGTAGAGAACAAAAGGAGTGACAGAAAGAGATAAGGAGAGAGAAAGGAGGAAAATACAAGAAGAAAGAGAGGTAAAAAGAGAAATAGAAACAAAGAGAGTGAGAGAGGAAGAAAAAAAGGAAAGAAGAAGGAAGAATGTGAGGTAGGTATGAGGATAAAATAAGATGGAAAGATGAAGAGGAAGAAAAAAAATAGGAAGAGAAAGAGGGAAGAAAAATAAACAAAGAGAGGATGGTAAACGGTGAAAAGAAAGAAAGTAGAAGACGGAAAGTTAAAAAGTGAAAGCGAAACAAAGAGAGAGAGGAGGAAGGAAAAGAGAGGCAGAGAAAGGAGGAACAACAAAGAAAAAGAATGAAAAGCGGACGTCACATGACCCACACCCACAGATGGGAATTGAAAAGCTTTCGGGCTATTGTGCAGTGTTGCCTGTTGCTTTCATCCATTCTGACTTCCTCTTGTCAGCTAACCCCCCACTACCCCGTTCTGTCGCTTTCAAATTTCACAAAGCAAACGCTTTTCTCATTCCTACCTCATTCATATTTAATGGAAATGATATGCCTGGGAGGTGACGTCACAAAAGCTTCATTTTCGAATGGAGAACCGGTATTTTACGGAACCCTTTGTCTTCCATCCATTGTTAACCCTAAACAGACGAAGCCGAAATAACGTCAAAACGAGCTTAAAACTTCATGTGACCTTGAAAATATCTCCCTACAATCGAGCTTTTAGCCGAATAACTACACCAATTCCCTCTGAAACGCTCTCCTCTTAAAAGCAAAATTTTTAAAAGCTCACCCTTCCCAGAACCCAGCTCTAAAAAATTATTTCGAACTAAAATGTATGAAACTGGTAATAATAAAAGCTCGCCCCCCCGGACCTACCTCTCTTTGTATGAATCATATGACCCGAGCTTTCGAATGACCTTTCTCCTCTTTATAAATTGCAATAACTCGAAAAGCTGACGTTATGCGGGTTAATTTTGAACAATGGTTTCCGATTCACCACACGGCGAAATTGAATTTTCGCCTTCCTCGTTTCCGGTCATTTTACTTTTGTAATAAAAAGCTTCCGGTTGAAAACCCAGGCCCAAAACCTCGAAAGCTGAGGAGGAAAACATTTTATCGCCAAAAGCAAAATTCTAAAATGTTAATCTCACTGACTCCATCCCGGGAAACTTTTTAATTTTCAAAAAAGGCAGAAAAGCACTTTTTCGGAGGGGGAGTTTCGAAAGCTCGCAAGCCAGAAACTGCGCCGAAAAACAAAAAGTTCTTTATTAAAACTGACTAAAAACGAAAGCAAAGACCTTGAGGAGTGAAATGAAAAATTCTCTCTGCCGAATTTTGTTTTCGGGATTCTTATTCGAAAGCTCCGACCTTTTGATGTGTTAGTTTTAGGTATCTCGAAAGCTTTTGGTATTAAATTACTTACGCTTCACTGGGTTTTGTTTAACAAAAAGAAAATCAAGAAACCAAGAATCAAATTTTTAATTTCCGCTTTTCTGTTATATCAGATTTCTGTCGAGTGGATAGGATCACTTTTCTTACAAAATGGCGGAGGAATATTGAATAAAATTTTATTTAATAAAAATGATATTAAGTTCCGGTTTCAAAGGTCAAAAGCTTCTGAAAGTAAGCGATATAGTTGGTGGAGAAATATTATATATACCAACTGTATGTCTTAAAGCTGGTGTTTAAATCGATTTTAGTAGTATGAGATAAATATTTATCTGATTAACCAGATACTCTAATGCCTTAATACTCAAACTGGGACCCACCAAGTTTTAATGAGTGGCCCAGTGGAAACCGACTGAGAGGAAATTCGTGAAAGGTCGATCGCTCACTGTTAAGTCTGAACTCTGGAACATAGTGCCGGACTAGTAAGAAAATATTCGGACCTGTGCTCAGAAACTGCTAAAATTGTTGCCTCAATATATCTTTATGAGGAAATATACAGAAACAGACTGACAGATATACATAAAGATGATCCTCTGAGGGTGGACTGTATGCGTCGAAAGCCGGAGTTGCAAAAAGCTTTTTTTGGTAAGTCGTGTGGCTCCGTCGCAACGGTCACAATGTAAATTGGGCCCGGGAAGGAAAAAGTTTGAGCCTCAAGACTGTAATGGATGTTATATGACGTCATTTATACTTTGTAAGTAGATAAAGGCGAAGTGGATCACCCCTCCTCTTTTTATCTAGAGGACAACCTTCTTGAGTATCCGTTCTTCCTTTGAAGAGGAACGTTCTAAGAGCTTCAAGATCACGGATAATTCCAACCCCTGGATTATCTGTGATCTTCTCAACCCTGTGACTTTAGAACAAGTCCAATAAGAAGTCCCACCACCCATCTACAGCCCCCCGGGTGAGTGGAGCACCCAGAGCAGACAAGAAACAGCTCGAAGAAGAAGGAAGAAACCTGGGGTAGTTCCTGAGAGAAGTCAGAAAGATTTGCCAATTCCCAACAACCCTAAGTGTATATATCTGTATAAATTTATATTTGTGTACATGTACAGTGTTTGTACACTTTTTTTTAGGTGATTTTTAACTTGTTGTTAGACAATAGTTGTTTTAATTATACTGTAAGAAGAATGTCAAATGTATAAATAAAATAACTTTATACTAAGAGTTGTAATTAATACATGCAGTCCTGTCTGAAGCCCAAAAGTTGCTCTCTTATTCGTTCATCATAGACCAAAAAAATCCACACATTCTTAAGAGGTACTGGTTTCAAAAATATTGCACACTTTCAAGGGGAATTTATTTCATGAACAATTGTTGTGCTAAAAGCTAAAACCTCAACATACAGTAAAGGCTATCAAGGTCACACCCAAGGCATATATTCAGTCAGAGAGAACGGAATCAGGTTTTCAGGTTCACGTGCTTCTCTCCGTCAAAAATTAAGGAAAATCATTGTTAGTAACTATTCACATTACTGATATTCTTCACATCTTACAAAACGTAAAACCAGACTATTAAGACAGGTGCGAGCACCTGATTTGCAAAAAAAAGGTGGCAAACCTGTATTAGTCTAGAAATCAAAAAACATGTCAACGAAAGGTCTGCGAAAATTTTTTGACTCCACAAATCCGGATACCAGACCCGTAAGACAGGGAGATTAGAAGAAAGAAGTTTGGCTCAAACTAGCTCAGTCGTGTCTTCTGCTTCCTTCCGGTCCGACAAGTTACTTTATTTACTCATTTGCGAATCTGCTTTTCAACCCCCCTCCCATCACCCTCCTGTTCTCCTCTTGATCTTATCTCGTTCGGTGGGAAAATTTAAAGAAGAAGAATGAAAACTGGAAATGACCAGTGAAAAAGCAAAACTCGTACAGATAAAAGGTGGACCGGGGAAAATATATCTTGAGCCCCGGTAACCCATATTTTGACAAGAAAATCGATAAAAACCGTAAGGCGGAGCAAGGTTAAGGTCTCCGCATCCCCCTCCTCTCGACCAATCTCACTCTGAAAGCTGTATCTGTGATGCAGACAGAATTCATTCAAAACATCATTAGCTTGAGGATTATTGCGGTTGTGTCGACCTATCTCTCTTTTTTTATCTGTATCTGTTTCCTTTTTTTTTTATCTATTTCTCTTTCTGTTCCCCCTCTCTCTTTCCCTTAATCTGTTTTCCCCTCTCTCCATTTGTCTATTTCTCTCTTATGTCTCTTTGTCCTTCTCTTTCTGTTTCTATGTATCTGCTTTTCTTCCTCTTATTTTTATCTATTTTACCATTCTCTTTCTCTTTCTTTTGTTTTCCTCTCTCTCTTTTATCTATTTCCCTTTTCTAATTCTCTCTCTTCCTGTTTATGCTACTCTGTATCTGCTTTTCTCTCTCATTGTTTTTATCTATTTCCCTCTTGTTTCTCTTTCTCTGAGTCTGTTTCCTCTCTGTCTAGTTTTATTTTATCTATTACCCTCGTTTTCTTTTATTTTTCTCTTTCTGTTTCTATGTACTTTCCTTTCTCTCTCTTTCTTTTTATCTGGTTGTAGTGGCGTGGATTTGCCACCGAACAAATAAGCTCGCATAGCCTATAGATGTGCTGATTGTGCAGCTCGTGGTTGCTATTATCGGACAACTATGCAACGTTGCTGAGCAAAAGGGCAATGGACAGACTGTCTTGAACGTCAGCAGGGAAACGTATTCTTAATTATCAAATACACAACTGGAAACAGTGAGCACTCGTCTCACTCTTCAATCAAACAATTCATCCATTACATGGTTTCTCCTCTCTGTCTCTTTCTGTTTTTCTGTATCTGTTTCCTCCCATTTTCTCTTACCTGTTTCCTCCTTCTCTCTCTCTTTTTATTTGGTTTCCTCTCTTCTTTTTTTTCTGTTTCTCTACTCCCTCTTCTTCTCTTAGTTTGAATATTTTTTACTCTCCCTTTTTGTCTTTCTACCCAGAATCTCGTTCTCTGTTCCTTTATCTCTTTCCTTCCTTATTTCTGTAACTGTTTTCCTCTCCCTTTCTCTTTTCTGTATTTATGGATCTCAAAATTGTTTTGTATTGACTTTAGTGGCCAATACCCTCCTACTTTATCATTTGACTCTGTACAGTTATTTGCTATGAAACTCTTTAACAGTTTACTTATAACAAACAATTTATTCACGTATCTTCTCCCCCCTCCCTCTTCCTTTGCATTGAGCGTCACTTCTCCTTTACCAAGGATTCTATGGTGAGAATGTGAATCAGAGGACAGGATGTTCACAAAAGACAACAAAACCAGATTGGCTACCAGGGCACTGCCTGATACTGTATTCCATGTAGTTAAGTAATTCACAATTTAGGAATTAATTAAAAGGAAATTTTTTTCCTCTCCTTCTTTTCTTTTGAGTCCCAAAAATGGCGACACGAATTTTGAAACACCCTGTACGACGTAATTAAATTTTATTTATCAATTTAGAAACTAATTTTAACATCTCTTTGATGAAATTTTTTCTTTTTAATTTCCTTTTTAATGACTTTATTTGATTCATGAACTCTCCTCTTTGTCCTTTCTGCTTTCCTTCTATGTAGAGTGTAATAAAATTTAAAAAGAAGGTAAGCAAATAGGTCAGCGGGGAGAACGGTCGGGCAGAAGGGGAAGTAAAAGCAAAAACCAATTTTCAAAAACCTTTTTCTACTCGTCGCCATCTTTTTTTTTTACAATTTTACATCAAAGAGAATAGAAAAGGTTATTCGGGATGATGTGTTAAGTCCAGGAAAGGTGAATTAGGTGGTGAGATAGGTGAGAGGAAGGATGAATGAAATTCAATATGGCCGACCGGGCTAAACGACAGGAGAAGGAAAAATTTTTTTCACAAAATTTCAATTTGGTGTTTTTGACATCTGCTTTTTTGGTTCCGGATTTCCTTTGAGACAAACAGAATTCCTTCTTTTATCTTATTTTAAAACGACAGCAGAAGGAATTTGGGATTGTACGTGAGTTTTCTAAAGCGGGAAAAGTTTTTCCCCTGGGAAAACCACTTTTTTAATGCTGTCATGTTAAAAGAGCTTAAAACAAGGATTTGGAAGGTGAAATGTCAGGTACAACAGGTGGGGAGGATTGAGGAGAAGGGGATTAGAAGATAAAGCAAATGGAGATGTCCAGAAGTGAGTGGGCTCCTGTGAGACTGATAAGATTAGTTGAGGGTTTCCAGTGCTGCGTATTCCTATGTCACTGCCTCTCTTTGTCTTCTCTTCTTCATCTCTGTTTCCGTCTCTCTTTGCCTTTCTTTGTCTCTATATCTTCCCTATCACTCTCTTTCGTTCTTTGGCTCTACATTTGTTCCTTTCTTTCTATCTTTTCCTTTGTCTCTATATCTGTTCCCTCCTCTCTCTTCCTCTATCTCTACATTTACCCTTGTCATTCTCCTCGTTCCTATGCCTTCTCTTCTTTCTTCTTTGTCTTTTTCTCTCCCTTCATTTTGAGTTCTTCTTCTTCGTCTACATGTAGAATTCTTTATTAACAACGTGAGTGACAGGCAACAGAATCAGAGCCTCACGATTTCTGAATATAATTCAGGTATACCCCTTCCGATTCAACAGATTCCAAGTTGTTCCAACTAACAGTGTTTTCCTACGGCTTTGACATTCTGTGCACGTGTAGATGTTTATGGCTACGTCATCATTTTGAGAGGGGGATGGGTGGGTGAATGATTTTATTTGAAAGAAGTGAGCGATTGGCAACGCAACCTTTTTCCTAACGACCATAATCCCCTCGTTAGCGTTCCTTTTCTTCAGAAGGCTTCTTGTCTCCTTTGTATTGATGCTCTTGAGGTAAACATCTTACGTTGTTATTGTTCTCCTCTTTTGATGTTATTTTTATCATTTCTTCATTAAGGTCTCTCCTTTTCCATCTGTTTGAATCCTTTCCTCGTCCCTGTATTTTCTTTTCAAATTTTCTCCATCATCCCCACTCGTTTTCTTCACTACTTTATGAGCCTGCGTAAAAATTCTCTCTCCAACTTTATAACTCTAAACAAAGGAATCCCAGGCCCAATTTCTAAATTTTCACGCTTTACTCTCATACATGATTTTGAACCTTCTGCTACCAAATGCAATGTTTGTATTAGTTCCCTAATTATTCCCTCCTACTCCTTGTTCATCCCTAATTTTTCTAATTGCAATCAATAAATATATATTTGACAGATGTGGGCGTATGAAAGTGTGCACGATTTATGAAATGAGTTCCTCACAAAATTGTGCGCATTAAATGAAGCTTTAAGCTAAATTCTGGACAATTCACGAATCTATACAATATAAACAAAAACTTTTCGTCATGATATTGTCCATTACCCACTGAAGTAAACAGTAAACCGAATGAAGCGAATTTATTTACTTATGGAATCATATAAATAAATAAAAACATCATGGATAAGTGAAAAAGTAAATAAAAACTGAAAAACACTGAAACTGTGCAATACTTTTGAAACAAATTATTGAGAAAAGTGCGAATGAAATAGATTTCTGGCAGAAAAGTGTGTTTTTATTTATTTAATGGAGACTGTGCTTTTAGCTGTGCAATATTTATGAAAATAATTTCTCGTGAGAGTGTGCACTAGTTTTGTCTACTCTTCACATAAGAAATAGGTTCTAGTCAAAAGTATGTGTTCGGACCTCAGAACGGAGAAAACCCTGTTGCATCAAGATCGATTCTTTTTGAAATCACCTGTGGCACTCAGTGAGGTCTGTGAGGATAGGTTGTTAATGAACAACTCCTCTGATACTCTGAATCACCCTTAGTGGTGATGAAGTGTGGTAAAGTTGTTAGAAACAAACCAACTGATTCCTGATTTCAGAATGTTTTATTGATTCATCTGTGCCAGTATATTATATCCCCAAAAGGGTTTGACAACCGCTTTTGAATGACCCATCCTGGCCTATTGTGTCAATGAACCATTTTCCTCAAAATTCCCAAGCCTCTGTCCGGATGGATCACTTTACAATTAACAAAATACTTTCCGGTACAGGTTCAGTACTCTTTTAACGAGGCCTTTTGTGCTATTTTACTTCTCTTAAAGCTTCCTGGTTTTGAACTGGATGACCCTTGCAATGAATAATGAAGAATGAACCAAAAGAGCCAGTATTTCAATAAATAAACAAACAAACAAGGGAAACAATCTAGAGCCTCAAGGGTTCCTTCCTAGAGCTAGATTAAAGAGGAAAGGAAGAAAGAACATAGTATAAAGATGAAGGACTATTGGAGGAGGCGAAAAGAAGAAACTGTAAGGAAGTGTTGACGGCGTGGTCCAACAAAAAGGGCCGAAACGACAAAAATCAAATAGATAATAGCGACACCAACCACTGTGCAATATGAAATGAATTTTCTCATTGAAACAGACAAAAAGCAGAAGAACAAAAAACAACACCACCAACCAAATAAATAAATAATTATGTAAATACAGTTAAATAAATTACACTGTGCAGTACTTATGCAATAAATTCTTGGGTGTTATTAGAACCAAACAGACAGACAGGCAGACAGAAGACGCAGTGACCTCCTCCAAATCAATTATGTAGCCAGTGGCTGATGTCTAAATGCTAACATTCCAAAGTCACCCTGAGTTACAAACCAAGATACACATTCTCACAAGTACTCAATTCCATTTTTGGAATTATGTATGACGTCACATTAATTAATTTTTAAATTAAATTAAAATTTAATTAAATCTGGATTATAATCGAATGTTTCGCCTCTTCAAAACATAAAAAAAGAAATCTGTAACACTAAAGATTAAACTAATTTTTTAACGTTTCTTCTCTCTTGTCGTCAACTTTTTTTTCTAATGCGATTAGTTGCATAACCAAATCATGAACGCGCCTAAAAAAAATCCGCTCAATGAATTTATTAAATAGTTTAATAAAAAATTCAAAATCGACTGGAATTAAGGTTAATTAATCGGTGCTTACAACCTGTGACAATTCTGGGCCTCGTTCTCTCGATAAACAAATAATTCCAATTATTTTTTGGAATTTACATTAATTTTATTATTAATAAATAAATAAATAAGTTGTGTGTCGGTACATAAGTTTTAAAATTCTACCAAAGTGTTCAGGTTGAGAATTGTTGTCGGACTGCCTGGCCTTTTCTGCTTTTTCTGTTGTTCTCCTTTCATCTCCTTCTTCTGCTTTTTCTTTTGTATTTTCTGAAATTGTTTGATTCGAGGAACGCATAAAAAGAAACTGGTTAGTCGACAGAACATTTGCTTTTGTCTATCCGAGCGGAAAACTGTTTGCAAGCTGGACACAAATGAAAACACGTTTTCCCCGAGAGCAAAGAAAAGTCTTTTCACTCGGCCGGAATGATTTCCATTCAGATCCTTTTTTTATTTTTTTTCTGACTAAACTAAGATGAGAGAACTGAATTTCTGGAGAGGAAAGAGGAAGAGAGGAGGGAGGAGGAGAACGAAGAACAAAGCATTTCTTTCAACATTGTTCCGTTTCATTCATACTCTCCATACCAACTTTTTGGAAGAGAGTCGAAGTGGGGGTTGGAGGGATCCTTTTTGGTATTTACTCTGACTCACTTTGATTCTAATTAGACTCGAGACTACGGTTTCCGGTGACAGAGGATTGGTCATAGCCTAGGGTGAGACGCAGGAATTTTTTTAAGATTTTAGGACCGATTTGGACCATTTTTGACATTGTATCCCGGCGGCTGTTTTTAAGGTTTTTCAAAAGGATTTCCATGTAGTCATGTGTCGCAGTTGAGTGACGCCTCCTCGAGGCTAAACATTCTCCAAATATGACGTCATATTTGTTATAAACTCAAAACTTTCATCCATAATTACAATCCCTCAAAGAAACTTTGAATATTATTAAATTCTAAGGAGCCTCCAGAGGAATGAGGAACACGAAGTTTGACTCCAGTCTCAGAAAACGTTGCACACTCTACACTGATACCTAATCATGGAGTACAGAAAGCAGCCTAATTTCAAATTTCAGTACCTTGAAGAGATGGAACTGAGTGATAACCGTGAAAAGGAGACTCATATCTAGCTAAAGGTCAAATTGAGAACCGGGAAAAAATTCAACAGCAAGAAAATGGCGTAAACTATAAAAAAATTTATAAAACTATAAAATAAAATTTTGAGACGATACATAAAATTTATAAGAGCTTTTAAAACATAAGTTGGTAATAGGGGGAAAAGCTGTTTTCCCGGGACAAACAACCTGGAAAATAAAACTGAAATTCCCAAGCGCAGCTACTAAATTACCCCGTTTTCCATTACCATAAAAACTGTCAAAGTTTCTGTACCGGAAAAAGTCGAGGAAATGAAGATGAATTTAAGCTTTTAAGAGAATTTGCAAAAGAATATTTCTCAGGTTGAGAATAAAAGACTTTATCAAAAAGCTTTTCCAAGAGCTGACTTGTCTTAATAATAAGTTTTTCATTAGAAAAAAATTTTTATTCTGAAAGTTTTCCCTGAAATGAATGAGTAATTGGGAAATTCAAATAAAATGAGAAAATGAGAGAGAGAAATGCAGTCAGCGAAGCAAAATAAAATAAAAGAAACGAATTCTGTTTTGTACTTAATTTACAAATCACATCTACACTTTGTATTTATTGTGAATTTCAAAGAAATTCGTTTCAGATCGATAATGTACACCTCGAAATAACTTAAGAAATCACTCAGCAGTCCAAATACAGCTGAATAGTCAATTGATAAAATTTTTAAGCAATATGTATATATAAATGTCGGAATTAGGTGTATTTATGAGACAAATCCAGGCTGTATAGAAGAAGCCAGGAGAGTTTTCATTAAAGTGAAAAATCTGCTGTGTCGCCGGGAACTCTTCCTGCTGACAAGAATCCAGATCCTCCGCTGGTACGTCCTTCCTGTGCTTCTATACGGCAACGAGGATTGGACGCTAACCAGATTCAAGATCTCGAATGCTGGACCAAGAGAGTGTCTTACGTCGAATGGACCAAGAGACAGAAGTTGTCTTTTGCATCAAACGGAAACTTCAGTACTTCGAACACGTGATCAGAAATTGGAAATACCGGCTCCTTCGATTAATTATGGAAGGAAAAGGCGACCTGGCAGGCGAAAGACCTCGTGGCTGAAGAATCTTGGATCCAGTTGGACTCTGCATACCTGTTCCGTGCAGCCGCCTCTAACATAGTGGTCAGCATGATGATTCCCAATCTCCGTCGCGGAGAGATAGGAAGAAGAAGAATGAGACAAATCAAACAAATAGCCGTGACAAAGGTCATTACTAGAGCCGTTCGAGTTACTTGTACTGCACTGACTGACTACCAGTTGGTCGCGAGTTCTATTTATCTGCTTCATGTAGAGTCTTTTCTACAAGTCTGATTGTGTCTTCATGCAAGTTTCTGCGTGTCTTGTTTGTTACCAGTTCGAGCATGTCTTGATTATTCTAGTTTCTACATTTTGTTGTGACTTGTTTGTTACAAGTCTGAGCTTGTTACCTTGGTCGCCATTTAACACATTCGAGGAAGAGAAGTCCTGAAGATACCCAAGTTTCCGTTAATTTATCTCGATGAATTTATTATTTCAGATGTTAGGATGTGAATTTGTTTATTTATATTACTTTCTTATTTCTTATTTATTTAGTCGGATTAATAAATTATTAGTTTGCATAGAAATGGTGAATAGTTAATAGGGCTGATAGAAACAAATGGATATTGTAGTGGTGGTTGTAATCTCGTTTTTCACCCTTTTGTGGGTATAACAGGATGCGGGAGGAGGAGTCGAACTCACGACCAAAATGTCCAAGTCAGGAACTTTAACCACTACACCAAGCGTCTCGCACAAATGGATATTGTAAGACAGTTATATTATATTATCATTATATATATAGTCAGTCATAAAAAAAGAACCAAATGTTGGCGAAAAATGTGGGCAAATAAAACAATTAAAGAAAATCGTTGCTAGAAAATGTTCACTTTGCTAATTCCTGTATTGGTCTGGAAATCAAAAAAACACGTGAACGAAAAGTCAGCGAAACATTTCCAAATCGAAAATTAGGGATTTGATGGAACCTTAGAGTCTTTAGAACTCACTTCTCCTGGGAAATCCCTACTGTATTCAACTAATTCCTGCCAAGACCCCTTACACCTTGTTCTCCCCACATTGTTAACCTTAAGTCCAGCCTTCCTGGTTTTAAGGATGTCCCCTGACATTCTTTCATTAAGAGCCTGGAGTTGTTCTCTCCATCATTTCCAGCTCTCCCAACATGTGACAAGTAATTTCTGAAATTTCTGTAGACATGTAATGGAAACTAAAGCACGTCCCTTCGGTGACTACAATTAGAGATAATTTCTTAAAGCAAATTTAGTTTCCATTTTGGAAATCATTGTTAACACAAAAGCCGTCTTCTCCAGTCTAATTATAATAAAACTGAACCAGAGTAAATACTAAGACCTTCTTAAATTAGGTACAGCCAGTGCTAATGAGGAACAAAGACAAAGAAGAAAAGAAAATTGAAACTGTTTGCTTTTGCATTTGGTTGTTTCCCATTTCAAATTTGCTTTTAATTTACACTAATGGCCAACAGCAACAGCACCAGAATAAAAATGAAACTAATGAAAAATTGAAATTATACTCTCAAACACAGTATAAATATTGATAATTAATTTTTCCCGTGATTAAAATCCGAATTTCTTTTCCTTTTTCCTATGACGTCATCAAGCTCGAACAAACGACAGAAAAATTTTTCCGTTCGAGCAGGTAACTAAAAACTAAACCGTTCCGGCAGCTGGTTTTCTTTTTTTTGTTTCTACTTTTCTTCCCCCTGAGTTCTTGTGTTAACGTCTGAAAACATTATCGTCTTAAAATCCGTTTCGAAAAATCCGATACAGAGGGAAAAAGTTTAGCAGAGGAGTTTCTGGACGAGAGGAAAAGGTCAAATGAGAGAAGGAGGAGAGGAAGGGAAAGAGAGAGAGAAGGCTTTTTGTGAGTGAAACAAAATCAATAGTACAAATGCCTGGAGGTATATGTTCAGAGAGATAGCAAAAAACGAAATTTCAAAACTGCCAACAGCAGGCGAGCTTTGTGGAAAGAACAACATCCTCCCCCCTCCCTTCCTCTCTCTGCGTACGCAAAATTATTAAATTTATTTCTTTTTAAGGTGAACAATATTTATAAAATACAGCCGTGATGAAATTATATTTATACAAAATGGCCGTCATGAAACTACGCAGTAAAACAGAGATTTGGAGAAAGTTTCCGATATTAATATTTATGACACAGAGCCTTTGTAAAAGTTCGCAAGGTTTATGAAATGGCATTTCGGTAAAAGTGTGCAATATTTATGAAATAACCTTGTAAATTTTGCAAGATTTGTGTAATAGTATTTATAAATCTCCTCAGTATACGGAAACAGAGACTTGGTACACAAATGTTCGATATGAAACAATTCTTTGTAGATGCATTAACTAAATGGTCGTTATAACTTTCAGTTAACTGATACCTATAAATATAACAAGTATAACTGATAGAGAGGCTGGTGAAAGAGAATATTTAGGAAATGAAATCACATTCAAATTGTGCAATATTTATGAAACAGTTTTGGTAAGTCATTATAAGCCCTAATCTATTTATTTAATCACTACAACTGATGCAGAGGTTTAGTGAGAGTGTCTAAAATACTTACAAAATCAAATCACTTCGAACTGTGCAATATTAATGAAACAAGGTCTGTGTAAAAGTGTTTAGCAGGGTTTATGGAATGAGGGTTTGGTAAAATGGTGCGATTTTTGAAAATCGTCTTTGGTTTGTCAAATGATATTCAAAGAACTCCTCAGTTTTATGAAATAATTGTTATAACTTTCAGTTAACTGATAACTATAATAAATATAACTCTATGACAAATATAACTGATAGAGAGTCTCGATGAAAGTATGTAATACTTATAAAATGTAATCACCTTCGACTTGAGCGATTTTCACAAAACAAAGTTCTTGTACAAGTGTGCAGTACTTATGAAACAGTTCTGGGTTTATAAAGTGTGCAATATTTTACGTATACAGTATACGGAAACAGAGACTGGGTAAAAGTGTTCATTATTTATGAACCAAACTCTTTGCAAGATTCATGCGATAGTCTTGGCGAAATTTTGTTGTTTTTATAAAATCAAAACTTGAAAAAAAAATTGTGCAATATTTATGAAACGATCATTATGAATCAACGCAGTATAACTAATACAAAGACTTGATGGAAGTATTTACGAAGTCACGCTCAAACTGTGCAATGCAACGTCGCTTATTAATAAACCTTTCGATTCTTAAACCTCTCAAGAGAGCATATATCAATTTTGAAAATGAGAAATATCTCCCTACAACCGCGCCTACAAATTTTTTCCAACTCCCACCCCCGATTACTTCCAATATTTTTAAGTCCCATGAGAGTGTATATTGTTTATAATGTATGACCTATGATATTATGAACTTTCAAAATATGAATTCCGTTTACTCTTTCTCATCCCTATACTCTCCTCCACCCCCTATCCACTCCGCTTCATTTATACCTATCTCGATGACATATTTATAGTCCACCCCCTTCCCACCATTCACTATAAACGAAGAACATTCTGACTATGAAGGTGTTTACCATTTGTAAATACAAAACAGCGATAGTATATAAGGGATGAGATAAGGGTATGAATCAGCTTTGGGGGTTGGAGATCTTAGAGCTTAAGGGGGATGGAAATTCTTTACACCTTCTTGGTAATGAGTGATAGGTACTTACGTACTGATCGCTGCTCGATTATGATGTCACTCTAGGTTTCACTACAAACCTTGACTAACTTGTAGTTTCTTCAGCAGGTGATTCGTTGTCTTTACTTCATACTGATTACTTTACTTGATGACTCTCCAACTCTTTCGTAGAAGTACAGATGCATGGTGACACATAAGCTGGAGGGATAGTTTGAAAGCTTCTGATGTTTTCACTGGACGAAGAGGAAAAGCCAAGTTCCGCTTCTTCGGATATAGTAGACTTATATCAGGAGTCAGCAACCTTTCTTGGCCGCGGGTCACAATCAACCAAAATGCGAGTAGTAGAGAGACGTTTGGGTAAAATATTTTCGTACTAAAACAGCGACAGGACAAGTCAGGCGGGATGGGGCTTTAACTTATACTCTCATGTGTTAAACTGGATTCTAATTTGGTACGTTCATAACTTTGCGACAAAAATTTTTTGGAAAAATGTTTGTATATCTTATACTTTATTTTTGGAACTAAATTGGGTCACTTGAAATTACCAAATGGGTCACGGGTCGTAGCTTGCCGACCCCTGGCTTCTTTAATGCTTCAAGCTGAAGGTCCATATATATCGAAATAGCTGTCGTTCATCTCATACTGAATAGTTCGATTGCCAACGCGATATTGCTTCAGGAATTCAAAGGAGTCAAAGGAAATGGAGAGCTTTTTCCAGAAATCAAATTTTTTTTAAATAAAAAAACAAAAATTTACATTTTTTTAGTTTATTGCAACACAAACTACATTTTTCAACTACAAGCAAAGCTTCGGAATGTGATTATATAAATCTTTCATAAATTAGAGCTTCGGATTTAATGAGGAAAAATTTGTGCAAAAAAATCCTTCTAGAAAGTTTCAAAACTTTTCTAAAGCGTGAACAAAAAGAGTTAAACCTGCATAATTGGTTTGGTTACCAAATAAAAGCTTCGATGATCTATTAAAAAGGAAAAAAATTTTGCGAGCTTTTATAGTTCGATCAACTGTAAAAGAAAAAAAATTTTTTTTTAATGTTGAAAACTTTCCTCATTAAAATCCTCCACCGTACATACTTCTAAATTCTAACAGGATTGCTGTTTAAGAGATGCTGTTGATTTTTGTTCTTCATAGCCGGTTACATGTAGAAAATCTGTCGGAATTTGTATTCGAATATCTTTTCTTCTATCATGAGATTGTAGATGTGGAGGAGGTACCAAAAGACCAGAGCCAGAACTAGGCTGAAGTAGATTTTCTTTGGTTTCATGACTAGAGGTTTAGGTTGTTGCTGGGGTGATGCTTCGCTCACTACTTTTATGATCTATTGAACTGTCGAGCTGTTGCTGACGTTCAAACTACGTTTCTCTTGTACGTGATTAAATTATATATCCAAAGTGCTCCAGTAAGAGGATGTACAACCTCTCCACCTCAACCTGCAAATTTGTCGAATATTGTTTTAACGGAGGATATTGGTGTTACTTTTCGAAATCTCAAGGAAAACTACAAAAGCACACGTTCGAAAAGTTGAACGCCTGCTTCATAGTCTCCTGCCTACGACTACATTTTAAGAACATCACTGACCATCGATTACGCCAAAATTCGCTCGTGTTATTGGAAAAAGGGGGACGAGGGGTTGATATTTTCCGGAAAATCGAAATTTATATAGTGAAAGAGAGTTGAGGGGCTGATGAACTGGTAACAACATAAATTTGGTGGTAGATGATAACTTTGAACAAAATTTCTATTCCCACCTCCACGAATTTTCCAGAAGTCTTTTCCCCAAGGATAACAAAAACTTTTTGTCTCCTGTCATCCGGTATACATCAAAGTCGTCAATCGAGAGATGAGATGTTATTTCCCCCCGGATCAGGATGTTATTTCAGGTTTTTGACACTTTTGATCTGTATCACAAGGGACGTGTTTTGCATCCGGAAAATTTCGAATTGGGTGCGAACAAGGCAAAAAAAATTTTCTCTCTATTTTCATGACCTGGATTTCAATTCAAAAGTTTAATTAGTTTGGTGCCTCTCTCTCTCTTCTTCTCCTTCTCATATTTCCGGAACTGTCATTAAAATAATAATTGAACTGGAACAAACTCTGTGATGTTCTCTTGGTCTTACCTTTCAGAGCCAGAATCAAAAATAAAAATTTAAGTCTCATGCAAGAAAGCTTTTCTAATATTAAGTTTCAGTCGACTAAAATTGCTACTACAGTGCTAGAGAGAATGGGAGGGGTGGTTATTAAAAATTTCAGAGCGTAATTTTGGGGTAATCACACGGTCAGACAATGAAAAAAGAATAAGAAGAAAGAAAAAGCAGACAAACATTCATACCCTTATGAAAAGCTCCACAGCAAAGCTTAAGAAGGATTCGAAGTCTAACCGATAGTAAAAATAGTCAAACACTCCTACCCTTAAGTACAACTCCGATGCCTGTACTAGGATATACTCGATGTCAAACCTCCCTCGAGGTTGGAGCCCGAATATACCCCTCATTCGGCAGAAAGGGATAAGGGTCAGGGCAATTATCGACGCTGTGAGTCGTATAAACAAACCGTATGGGGAATCCATTGCTGAATTCAAAAAATTTTTCTAATTAGAATCTCATCATCAAATACAAAAGAATTTATACTTTTGAAAAGGGTGGTGGGGGTGGTTTTCGGGAGTTATGACGGAATGTGCTTTGCATAAGCTGTGCGAAGGATACGGAAGGAAAATTGATGCTTGAGGATGAAGAACTTTCTAGAATTTATGTGCTTTATAGTTTATTATTAGAAAGTCAGGGGCGTTTTTCCCTGGTTTCGAGACTATCGATCGATGGGAACCTGGATTCTAAAACCTCGAATCTAAATTTAATTTTTTAGAACGTTCATCCTTTGTCAAAATCAAAATTCGAAATTTATTTGTTTTATTTAGAATTTTAAGACTACATAAACCTAATTTAGAATTCGAAAACGTATTTGCTAACATCTCTGACTTTAAAAACTGAAAAATTTTTTGTGGAGGGAAGGTGAGGGCTTTTCTAAAATTTTCTAAAACCCTAAAGCCTAAAAAAACATTTTAGGGGGGGGCATATCACTTCTAACTTTCTAAATTTTTCTAAAATTAAATATTAGACATTTGAGATTGTCATATGGAATAGAACTATTTCAGAGAGCAATTCAAGCACAAAAATTCTAAAAAAAAAGATCCGGAAAAGTTGGGAAATCTAAGGAACTGGGCTAATTTCGTGTGACAAAACAAATTAAATTTAAATTTAAAACAGCGCGATACAAATCCCATGCAGCGAAAAAAAAACTTTTAGGAGGTGCTTTCCTACACTTACTATCTAACAGCTCATTCAAAAAAAAACAGAAAAACAAGACCACAGCTCTTGCGTCATCATAATAACGAATTATCATAAAAAATATATAGAAATTAGTATAAATACCAGGAAAAACATGATGAAGAGAACGGCGGTACCATTGACGACCGCATCTTCAAACATTGTCAGAAAGCAGAAACACACGTACGTGAGGATCACGTCCAAGACCACTAACATAGCCAGCGTGAAGGCTGTTACTTTATCCAGAATTACAGAAAAAAAAACTGAGGAAAATCCTCACCGGGGACGATTCTACCGCGGCTTAGAGATTTATCTCAACGGACGACGCAGCTCGAGGAGACTGTGGGCTTGGTTTTTCGTTCCCGAAACTTCCAAAAGAGCTTACATAGCGCCCTCTACATTTTCCCCCATTTTGAAAATGAAAAAATTTTGAAATTCGCGGTTCTTCACGGGATGAAATTTAATAAAACAATTCACACAGCTTCCCAAATAATTTTCTAAATTTTTACAATCAATCATTTAAAAATTAATTTATTTTCAACCTAAAGCACCTTCAAATAAATTTAAATTTAATTTAAAAAATTAAACCTAAAAAAATAAATTTTGCAAGAAATATAAGAGAGTTACTTACTTGTTACTCGGATCTGATGTTCTAACAAACTGATTACTCCGGCAGCAACAGCTTCCCGATTCGTTTCCAGTCGGAAATCAGGGGCGGAAAAGTTAGTTCGCGATATACCCTATATTGATTTCCGGCGTATGAATTCTACAGTTTAACTTTTTCTGATTTGAGAGCAACCCACAGGGTCGGAGTAAGTTCGACGATTGCTTTCGAATCGGAAAATAATCCTCTTAATTATTTTCCTTTTGAGTTTACTCAGTTTTGGTGTGGGGGATGACAAATTGAGCGACGTTCCTTTCAATTAATTCCCACAACGCTTTATTTATAATTCTGTTTTTGACTAATTACGCATCTTTATTTATTAATTAATTCATTTATAATTTATTCGTATTTGGTTGATTGGAGGTTTCTTTTTTGTTTACTAATTTATGGGAATTGGTTCAGTTTAGTTTTTCAACACTTTTTAATGCCGAAAATTATTTTTCGTGACAACACTCGACTCCAAAATAAATCTTATACTAAATATTATAAATAAATAATCACGGGTTTTTAGGGGGTGAAACAAAATGGCGGTGTTTGAATAAAACATTTATAAATACTTCTACGTTAATTATTCAATTCTGAGGTTTCAATTTTTATGCGAATCGCACATTGAAGAGTAACTTATATATTACTTTTATATGAGTATAAATATTATTATAAAATAATATTGAAAAAAAAATTTTTTTTGTTGACATGCTGTAAATAGAAAAGTATCAGTGAACAAGAATTTTACAAAAGGAAGAAAAAGAAAATACAATTATAACAGGTATAATTATAAATTTAATTATAATTATTTTGATGCTTTGTCGGGCCATACAAAAAGTTATCAAGGACCGCAGGTTGCCAACCCCTGTTTTAGGAGATGAAAAAAATGGCGGCGTTCGATGAAATCATTTTTTTAAAACCCAATTTCCATTAGTTAATTAGACGGATTAATCGTTTAATCGTTTTATTGGTCCTGTCGGAAAATTTTTTTTCACCAAAATTTTTCTAAATTATGATGAAAGCTAAGTTTGCAAGGATTTGAGGAGGCAAATAATTTTTTGTTTTGTTTTTTAATTCCCATGTTAACAACCACCTGTCATCAAGCGGAGACACCAAGTAGTTGGTATGTCGATATAGGGCCCTGGTACTCAAGCTTTTCAATAGCCTTGTATAGCCGACTGGGCCACACGACTTACCAAAAAAAGCTTTTTGCAAGTTCGGCTTTCGACGCATACAGTCCACCCTCAGGGGATCATCTTTATGTGTATCTGTCAGTCTGTTTCTGAATATTTGCTCATAAAGATATATTGAGACAAACAATTTTAGCAGTTTCTGAGTACAGGCCCCAACATTTTCTTACTGGTCGGACACTATGTTCCAGAGTTCACACTTAACAGTGAGCAATCGACCTTTCACAAATTTTCACTCAGTCGGTTTCCACTGGGTCACTGAGCCACTCAGTAGAGCTTGATGGGCCGAACGTGGCCCAGGATATAGGGGTTTAACTGAGGTAAGAACTATCGTCATAACCCCAGAGGCAAATGGTAGACAGAAAGATTAGAAGTTGGTAGTACAGATGAAACGGAATAGATTAGGTTCAATTAGGAGCGTGTTGTTGGGTCGAGGGGTTTATACCGCTTTAGGCATCGTTGGTCCTGAGGCTCGTCAAAGAAAATGACAGCGGTGGGCTTTAGGTGGTCCACCAGCGGAAGAGTATTTGAGGGAGAATCTGACAATTCCTCTTTTGCAGTGTGAATCGCCAGATCTTTTCGAATAATTTGGTTAGGAACGAACCATGGAGCATTTAGGGTTTTAGCCTGGAATCGGAGGAACCCCAAAATGGGATAATTTTTTAGGTTAGTGTAGTTTTTTATTAGTCTAATATTATAATAATCCTGTTGTTATGATAAATTCATCAGCGACAAATGTCATCTATATTCGAGATATTTAGATGAATAATAATAAATTTTTATTTTGTTAGTTTTCCATACCTCTTGCGGGAGATCTGTGGTGTATTGGATAAATGCCAGACTAAGAAGTTATAGTCCCGAGTTCAAATCCTCTTCCCGTAATCTGTTATACCCAAAGAAGGTGAAAGATGGGATTAAAAATCAACTATAACTATAACTACATACCTTACCGCTTACCTCTAAATTATAAAATACATACAGAAATCTTTAAAAAAAGAGCTCAAGCCTCTATTGTTTTTAACTTAGTATCATTGTTCTCTATTGTTCTTATGCATTGTTATGTTTTCTACACAATTATTCCTAGTAAATAGGTTTTTAGTCCACTTTAGAGTTTTTTTAGTCTATCTCCTTTCTAACACTGTTCGGTAAATTATTATAAATATTTGGTATAGCATATTTTAGTGTTTTTTATTTGAATATTAGTAATCAGTGGCCGTTCACACTTGTCGGTTTTAAAAAGGTTAAATAGTACAGAAGACCGCCCCAATGAATTATTGAAAAATGCGGTGCCTAAAACTATTATGGTGATTGTAAAGTGATACATCCGGACAGAGGCTTGGGAATTTTGAGGAAAATGGTTCATTGACACAGGCCGCCAGGATGGGTCATTCAAAAGATGACGGTTGTCAAAACATTTTGGGGATATAAATACTGGCACAGATGAATCAATAAAACATTCCGAAATCAGGAATCAGTTGGTTTGTTTCTAACAACCTTACCAGAATTTGTCACCACTAAGGGTGATTTAAGAGCATCACAGGAGTTGTTCATTAATAACCTATCCTCACAGACCTCACTGAGTGCCACAGGTGATTTCAAGAAGAATCAATCTTGAAGCAACAGGGTTTTCTCCGTTGGGAAGTCCGAACAGTGGCTTTTCATATTGCTTCTCATTTTTATCGGCAAATGGGGTTTGTTGTTTTCCCATTGGTATATAGTATAATAATAATGATAATAATATATTTCTGACTTGAAGCAAAAATGAACTAATGTTCGCAACAAAATCAAAATTCCTGCTTTTCGGAAGAATTTATGGATGAACTAAAATTTTTGTCCACTTACATATTATCTCCATCTTATAATTTTAGTGTAAAAAAGGAGCACAAGTCGAAAAATAAACTTTTAAGCCTTTTTTCCTATAAAATTTGACGAGCACTGTTAGAAATATTTTAGGTTTGGTCACCCCTGCAACTGCGGAGAAGCGGTTGCAAAGAGCAGGTCTCTACAAGAGAAAGCCAAGAGGAGTTCTTCCTTGTAGAGACCACGTTATTTTATACTTTCAGGTTTTTATTTTTAGGTTTTTACCCTTTACACACATTAGGTTTTCCTCTTGAGAGTAGAAAATTAGGTTGTTTCTCTTTACTCAGCTACTTTTGGCTTTTCTCTTTTGAGTTTTTCTCATTCGATTCGGTTTACTCATTTTCGTACTGTTTTCACGGACTTATCTTTTAATCTTTCCGAATTTCGGGTATTTTCTAGAACGATTGTAGTGTTACTACTCGCACTGTTAATTAAATTAGTGTTGATACCTCAACGGTGCAGCTCCAACCTACTAGGAATTCCGGACCCGGAACTTCATCAAGGAGCATCTTCAAAAGGTAAGCACTCTGTTAGAATTCAAAATCTTTGCTTTATTTAATACGTTGTCAAATTTTTTTTTCCCTCTTTCACTGCTTAATTCCCTCCAGAATGCTTTGCTCCAATATTTTATCTCAATTCTGAACTCTACCCTTTTCCAGAGTACTTTCACTCCTTCTGGTGGTGTTTAATACCTTCCCAATTGCCTTTCCACCAACCACAAACTTTCAATGGGATTTGGTCTTTGAAAGGGCCACTTCATTGTTTCAAATTTTTGGGTTTTTAATCATTTTTAAACAATTTTGAGGTGTATTTGAGGTCATTAACTTGTTGACAAATTATATTTTTGTAAAAAAAAACTATTTTCACTAGAAATACGTTTATTCACAAATAACTTATTGTTTACGTGAACACTTTACATTCAAGACTGACTACCCGGCGAAAGACGATCTCTTTTATATATCTTCAGCTAAGCTAAGAATAGTCTCGAAGCTTCCGGAAGCTAGTACTCGAACTTTCTCGAATTTTACGGAAGCTTCTCTTCCCATAAACTTAACATGAGAGAAAGTTCTCGTAGTTTCCGGGCGCTTCGAGACTCGTCTAAGTTTTTCTTTTTGTCCTGTCGCTGCCTGCACCGCATTTCTTTTGTTTTCTTTTTGTCTTTCATTTTGTTTTCTTTTAATTCAATAACTGTAATAATATTGTGAGATTTTTGTTTAGCGGCTTAGGACGCTACAATTTTTATTATAAATATTATACATTTAACCCATTCCTGCATGTAACAGTTCATAAGTCAAATTCAATGAAACCTCTTCTGTCACAATTTTCTTAGTTTTTCAAGGACCTCAGCCCGAAAGAAAAAGAGCCCCACGCTAATATTGAGCCTCCTCCATGTTTCACTGTTTCTATAATTTCACCCTCTGGCAAAGCTTCTGTTTTTAACAAACAATATCTGATACCGTCAGAATTGATACAAAATATTTTCCATTCGCTTGACCACAAAACCTGTTTCAACCAATCATCAACCACCCAATGCTGATGTTCTCTAGCAAGCTTTAATGGAGCAGCCTGATATGTTACGATAGTTTTAGTTTTTTGGGCCTTCTAACTACAAAACAGTCAATTTTTTGAGTGTGCTTCGTAAACTTCTTCCTTTTCATACTGTTTGTTTTCACTGCTTCTTTCAGAGTTTTGACCTTTCCAGCAGTTAAAATTCCCCCCTGTCCCTACTCTACTCTTTTCCGTAGAATTTCACTTCACTTCTTCGGCTGGAATTTCATATTTCTTTAGTTGTCTTTCTATCTAATATTATTTCGATCTTCGTGGTTTAGACAACGTAAGAAAGAACTAAAGGGTCAGGAAGTTACATGTCTTAATAGGCTCCTGCAAAGATGATCAAAAGGTGTTCAAGTGTCCAGCATACGTTTTTCCATCGATGTGTCACCAATTACCATCCCAACAAGTAAAAGTGCAGACTCGAGTCAATGGCATCCATACTATGATCAACCTAGTCCCATGCATCTTCTCCTCTCTGCGGAAATGTCGGCGGTAATCCTGTCGAAGGAAACTTTCAATCTCGTCGTTGGGCAATTCACAGCATTCGCATGGTGTTTGGGTGGGTACTGTATGGAGCTACTCCCGGTTTGAGTTGTCAAACTCCGTTTGAACCTACACTGTCTATTTGCCCTGTCAAACCTTGTTCACGGTTCAATACGCCAACAGTCTCAACAAATAGATAAGGCCCCTACCACCAATTTGTTCATACCTCCAGAAGGTTATAAGCGGGAGCGAGATTATTTGGATTCTCTCGAACAAAAATTTTAATTATTGATAAATTTGAAAACGAAGATTTTTTCCGGAATATAAGATCCGGCTCGAAGGCCCAATGTTTATGCCCCTATTTCACGATGAATGTAACATATGGCAAGTGTAGCGAGGCGATATATTGAATAGAATTCTCAGTACAAGACAATTGACTGTCCAATGTGCCCACAATCCTATCGAAGGATTTGGAATAAATCGGAACGAACGAACCGAATCCTTTACAGTGAGAGTTGCTGTCATCATCAGTGGTAACTCACTACTGAGTGTTTTTAGCGAAGGCAAATGGAAAATAAGGGTTTTAAAAAAGGAAAGAAATCAAAATATTTGAGAGACGGACAAAACAAGGGAAAATGAATGAATTTAGAAAGAAGGAGCAATAAACACTCAACTCAAAGCAGTCAAGGAGCCGATTTTTATTATTTTTAAAGAATAGAACCTAAGAAATGGAAAAAGACTGTCAACGGGTTTTGGTAGAGACAGGAATTTAAAATCCCAAAAATGGGTCTTAACAAAATGGATCTACTTTATTGTGTTTATTGTATATTTGTTTGTACTTTTTTTTACTATTCGACATACCATACTGTTGTTGTTTTTATATGTAATTTTTATTGTACTATAAACAAACCATTAGTACTTCCTTCTTTGAAGCTGTCGGTGTCATAGCTAGGATCTAAATGGTTCTTTTGTAAGAGGTTGATGAGAAGCCGACTCGGTGGTCTTTTGAAAAATACGTTTAGGTTAGGTTCCACTTCTTCAAATAATAATAATAATATATTGCCCTCTATTTTGCCCGTAGGCATTAGGAGGCATTTTTTTTAAAAAATACATCTTTACAAAAAAACGATTTTCAATCATATGTCTTATTCATTCAAAAGAAAGCTCCTCAGCTTGAGGGCTCCCCTTGTCTTTTTCATCCATCAATTCATCCTTTATTTTCTTCCATCAAGGTCTGAAAGCAACTCTTTAAGTCTTGAACTGATCCCTGTCGGCGTTGGGAAGGTCTGCGCCACTCTAAGAGTATGGTAAATGAACAAAAAGCTGTCTCTGCCCTGAATTGCAAATTTGATACGTGTGGCACTGGCTCCATGTATGAATTGATTTGTCAGCAGTCAGCTAACGGTAGCTACCCTTTCACTCTCATTTGTCTTATTATTTTTGAAGGTGAACGGCAGATCCCATTGGTATTCACTGGGTTTGTTTTTCCTATTATGGTTTTATAAAGGGATGATAGGAACTTTCATGGATGCGTTTAAAGAATATGAGTATTTGTATTTAATGTGATTATGGCGGATATTAAGGTCCTTGAGGTTGTTGGGGGCCAGGAAGGTTCTAAATCTAAGGGTTTGAGAAAGGTCTAATCTGGGTGATCCAATTGAGTTTAGAGGTGGTTTTGTTGTTGCAATCAATATCCGTCTGCCCAGCCGCAAAGTATATGCCATCTTTGTAATTTTCAAAGGCGTTCGACTCAGTACCACATGGACCTTGGTATAAACTGCTGCTGCAAGAATAAGCGCAAATCATCAACTTATTCAAATCTGCTATACAGTAATGCCACTTTTACGATAAACATAAGAGGAGAAGAGAGTCAACACACAAAAATAAAAGGTGTTCTCAAGGCGAATCTGCCTCTCCCTTCCTATTTAATTTCTACATAAATGACCTGACCACCTTTCTTCGGCGGAGATGGAATACGAGGTGGATATTGATGCACACCCAGATATACTGACTATCCAGTATGCAGATGACTTGGCGATATTAACGCCCATCAATGGCGCAGAAACACTCTCTCTTCCCTAAGCAGATACTCCCAAAAATGAAATGACAATAAATAAAAATAAACAAAAATAATGGTCTTCAGATCTGGCGGTAACCAAAAACACTGAATTCAATCTGGATTGCGAGCCTATAGAATTAGTAAACGAGTACAACTACTTAGAGTGATATTTTCTTCCGGCTGTACCTCCACAAGGCGGACCAAACATGCTATGTTGAAAGCAGATATGAAATAGCTAAAAGAACCTATGACCAAAGGAAAAATACAGACATGGAATACGAGGGAGCACCTTTTCAAATCAATCATCGCAGCCATTACTCTATGAGCTTTGAAGTTTGGGTACCAAAGCATATAAATAAATTAGAAAATGTCAAGGACAGATTCTATAAACG
>JADMLL010000009.1:10596470-10684792 GCA_016920875.1 Columbicola columbae | reverse complement strand
TTTTCCATAGAAATATGAGGGAAGCAATGAACATTCATACCATAATTTAAACAATTACTTGCATAGGACCCAAAATATACTATGGGACACATTCTTTTATTTTCGAACGGGGTGTTGTAATTGGTTCGAGTTTCTTTGCAAACTTGAACGAGTCGCTAGTCTTTTCACCGTTCCACCTAAGCTATCACACAGAGATTTCCGTGATTACCTGCAAGTAATTCCATTCCTTCTGGTAGTCTTCCGCGTGAAGCATAAGTTAATACAATTCTTAATTTCTTATATTGGGCCGTTGCATCGTCAGAAAAACAATAAATTCTTTTTGCCTCCTTCATTGCTGCTCTTAGTGCTTTGTAAACATAAACGGCAATGAGGCTATGATTCAGGCAATCGTTTATCATGCATAGTTTAAACACTGTAGTGTCTGTCCTAAGAAGTAAAGTGCAATGCGGTGTATGTTAACCTGACTTTGGTTCCAATGGAATACCTGAGAAGAATCTTACGAAAGAAAAGTTTTCGGAAAACCATTATTATTAGAATAATTTAGTTTTCTAGATAATTGACAATATTTCTCTATAGTTTATAATAATTTAGATTTCTTTCCTTTAATTGTTTTAGATAAAGGCTTTGGTGCTTACTTATAAAGTGGTGCTATTTTAGTGATCACACCTTAGAAACCAGGTCTTCTATAAAATCTTCTATAGTGGAACACAATATTCCCAGCGTTCCCCTGTACATATCCATTGCTAGACTCTATTCTGTCCACGTCGTAGTTTTCAAAAACCTGTCTAAATATGATTTTACCGTTTTGCCAGAACACTGTTACAACCACGCAATATATACATTGCGCTGAGATTCCATGCTGTATGCTGTTTTTGTTATGTTCTGTGTATCAACCTAAATAGGGGTTGCAACCAGCATCAATTTAACATTTTGATAAGAGAGCAGAAACAAACTGAAAGTGTACCACTAGCACCCACTTAATGCACCATTTTGGTCGCAAAATACAAAATTTGGAGAAGCCTATCTCAGTTCCGTATATTTTTACGCTATTAACAAAGTTCTTAAGAATGCATAGAATTACTCTGTTTCGTTTATGTATTGTAAGCATGTTTAAGCAAGAAACTACTTTGCAAAATTCGATAAGTAACAATTAATGAAATTCGGTGTAAATTTGTTTTAGTGTACATAGGGGCATATATGTCCCATAGTATATTTTGGGTCCTATGCAAGTAATTGTTTAAATTATGGTATGAATGTGTTCTATTGCTTCCTTAGACATATTTCTGGAAAAATTTTTAATCTCACCTCCAACCCTTATGTACGGCAAAGGTTGAGGAGGTGTCTCTAAATTCTTTCAAATAGGCAATCTTTAGAGTCAAATTTGACCCACTAATAGTTGCCGCTCTAAAATTAAATTAGGTGGGTTTGAAAGCTGAAGATATGCTCTTCCAATGATACTGGTTAGAAAAGAATAAAAAAGGACACAGTTGAGATATTTGGCCGCAAACTTAGGCCAAAACCAGTTTCTCGCCTTCTTCGCATACCCATATCTCCTAAAGTAATGGGGATAGGAAAGTCAAATAAAAACAGGATTATAGTATTAATAACGCACTATTAGTACAAAATCTCGAAAGGATCTGTTGCCCTAGAAAAAAGTTATAGCGGCGCAAAAACAGGAAAATTGTCGAGCGCGACAAATTTTTTGTCACTATTCCAGCGTCTATAGCTCAGCACTCAAACAAGGTAGACGACTGGCGGTTGTACCATTTGAAAGAGCATATTAAGCAATATCAGCATGCGAAATCGCAACTCTCTAAGTTGTACAGATAGTCTACAGCGAGCGATTAAAGTTGGTGATTTTTGATAGCTCCGCCCGAAATCGAGCTGCCCCATTCTTTAGACGCTGATAGAAGACGAACCTGAATAGATTTCGAATTGAAATTTTGGGGATTTTCATCCAAGACATGAGGTAACATTCCTGTAAAATTTAAACAAAATCGGAGATGGTCGACCTGGGACCCCTGGTCCGTTTGACGTGGAATGACCCATAATTATATTAATACTATAACTAGTGGTTGTATGTGTAAATAAAGATGTCGGCAACACGTTTGACAATTTCAAGTATCCGCTTCAGTTTTGATAACACAGTATAGTGTATAAAAATAAATTATAAAACATAAACGTTAAAAGTAGAGAATGTTTTTAAATTTAGAAAATTCAGTTATGTGTATAACTGAATTCTTAATACAATATATATTATTATTTACTAAAAAACTGTTTTTATGCGAAAATATATCTCACTCAAACATCTATTTAATATTCAAATTTTGGTTGATTTGCGATAATATAATAAGTAAATAATATTTGACATAAATTTTACAATTTATATCAAATTTTCCTTAATTTTAAGCAATACATTACAACTATAAGTAAATAAATTAAATTAAATATATTTTTAATTTTAGGGGTGGAATGGTTTGTGTTGGTTACTTTGGGCAATAGAAAATTACAAAAATTTAAATACTGAGCCCACATTGTCTTTTCTCACCAGTATGGCTGTTGGATACGAAACTCATTTTATAGCAAGCTGCGACAGGCGTTGTTCGGGCCGGTCAGACTCGACGGCGATCACCTGTTCAGCTCACAGTTACATATAGTTTGATCAGTTCACTATACGCATTTGTTGAGTTTACGCATTTTGACGAGTTACTTACACGCATTTCATCGAGTTTTACTTTACATTTATCGAATTACATTTCGCATTTTGTCACATAAGTTAATTTTTCGCATTCTATCGCAATCGGGTCATTACGCAGTTGTTCGAGTTTTGTGTCGCATTCATTAGTAGTTCCACCATCGCATTCATTTCAGCGCATTTTATGCACACAACAGAAAAGATAAAAGGTGCAGGTGAATTTTCCTTCCACACCCATCCTATAAGGTTCATCTGTCCTGGATTCCTTGCCGCAGGAACACAGGCAAGTCAAACGCATTCATTTTTTTTTATTCCTCGCTTGGTCACAAACCAGCGCAACGTATTTTCGCATTCACGCAACGCACGCACATATCATTGTATTCGCGATGGCCTCCCAGTCATGTTGACTTTCCAGCATCACCGCTACCGTCCAATATTTGACCTCCCTTCCCAGGATTCTGCAAAGCCGGTTTCTCTCTTCCTCCCAAAGAGGGCAAACATCCCAAGTGTGTTCGGGCGAGTCCTCCTTGTCATGGCAGTGCGGGCAGGTGTGTACCTCTCGTTTTTTGATTTTGTGCAAATAGGTGCCGAAGTTCCCGTGTTCTGTAAGGAATTGGGTGACTCCCCAGTTTATGTCGCCATGTTTACGGAAGTACCTCGCTTCAGGTCATTGATGAGCCTCCGCGTGCGAACACCTGATCGGCTGTTCTCCTTCCACCTTTCTTCCGACAGTGCGACCGTTCGCCCCCTGGCTTCCTTGGTTCTTATCTGGCAGTCCTACTTGCCTATAGTCTCGGCGATGGTAGGTCGATTGGAATCGTTCTCGACAATACTAGAACGGCTTCCGTTGACACGGTCCTGTGAGCCCTGCTTATACAAAGGTTCAGCCTTCGCTGCTCTCGGAGCATTTTCTGGACGTAGGTTTTATTCCTCGTTCCCAAGGGCCCCATACTGAGGATGCGTACAGAAGAATGGACTCGGTTACGTTTTTATAGAGCCTTCTCCTGTGCTCACAGGCGCCACTGTAAGTGGAAAACAGCTTCCTCAGCGCTTCTGTCAGCCAATGAGCCTTCTGAATTTGTGCCTCTATATGGGGTCTGAAGGACATCTTCCTGTCGAATATGACTCCCAAGTAACTCACCTCTCCTTTGAAGGGGACTCTGACTCCCCCCACTCGTATGTCGAGTGGTCTGACTCTCTGCCCGAAAGGCATACCGCTTCGGTTTTTTCAGCAGCAAGTGTCAGGTCATTTTTTGCCATCCATGATTCGATTTTTATCAAAGCTCCATTTATTTTTACTTCCATTTCCTCCGCTGTTCTTGCCACCCCCAAACTTCTGCTGAATAGTTCATCACGCTTTTCAGCAGAGAGTCCAACATGTAGCATCTTTGTTTAAAATTCCCTGGGAACAGACGTTCCCCAATGATCCATGTGCTCTTCATACCTATGACCGCCCTTCTGGCAACTTTTCTTATATGATTCTCAAAGCTCCTTTTCTATTGAAAGGTGGTTCCTAGATATTTGAAAGTTTCTGTTTCTTCTATTTCTTTTTCTTTCCACATCCATTTCGTACTTTCTTTCTTTCTTCTTCCCTTTTTGAAAACTAGAATCTTAGATTTGTCCGCGTTGAGCTCTAATTTTTTTCTGTCTGTATACTTTTCTAATCTTTTAATCATTTCCATCATTTCTTTTTCTTTCTTCGCCAAGATCACCACATCATCTGCATATGCTAGCGACCATATCTTTCTTTTTCCAATCACTATTCCCCCGTCTTGTCCTTTTCTGAAGACCTCTTCTAGATCTGCTAAATATAGGGAGAACAGCGTTGGGCTCAAGGGGCAGCCTTGTCTTAGTCCTTTTTGGGTCCAGAATTCAGATGTTTCTTTCTCCTCTACCGTGCATACAGTTTCCCTGTATATTTTCTTTATGGATTTGCATATTTTGGAGTGAATTTTCATCTTTTCCATTATTTTCCATAGTTCGTCTCTGTCCACTTTATCAAAGGCTGCTTTGAAATCTACAAAGAATGCTACGAGGTGTTCAGCTTTTTCTTTGATGTATTTGTTTATGGCCGTGCTCAGAATGTAGATATTGTCTATTGTGCTTCTACCTTTTCTGAAGCCTGCTTGTGTGTCTGGTAACAGCCTTTCCTCTTCAATTTCTTTTTCTAGAAGTCTTCTGATCAGTCCAGTACTTTTTATTCTTCTGATGCGTCTTTTTTCTGTGCACTGACGTAGTTTCTCCACTAACGTCGTCATGTCATCTTCTGTGGATTTCTTTTCTATTTTTATTTTCTTTATTCTTTCTTTAAACTTTTTTGTAGCTTCCTCTGACCAGATTTCTATTTCCACTATTTTGTCCCTCTTTTCTTCTTCCTGTTTTGTTTGTTCCAGTGTCAGTACTAGCGGTAAGTGATCCGATTCGGCTCTGCTTTGTATTTCCATTCTTTTTACATTTTGTCTAACCTTTTCGTTCGCTATCACGTAGTCGACTACTGATTCTCCTGCCGCGCCGACATACGTGTAGGATCCTTCCTCGTCCCCATTTGCATTTCCGTTCATGATCTACCATCCCCTCTCTTCTATTTCTTTTATTAGTCTTTTGCCTTCCTTGTTTACCACCTTGTCCTTCGAGTGTCTTTCCGGCTGGCCTTTATTTGCATATTCCCAGGATCCTTCTGTTCCTGTTCTCGCGTTAAAGTCTCCTCCTATTATAATGTTGTCTTTGGCGTCTGCGAAGTCTGGTCGACCTTCCTCCAGTACTCCCTGGATTTTACTGCGTCATAAATTGTAGATATCCTCCAGATTTCTGTTTTTACGATGATAGTTCGTGTCTGTATCTGTTCATCTTCTTCCGATTGGTCCTGTTCTATCTTTTCATTGTTCTTCTCACCCCTGTCAGTATCCCTCCTTTGGCTCTTCCTTTCTTGTGGGTTTTCGTTGCATGTGTGGCTTTCCATCTGTAGTTTTCTGGTAACTTTTAATAGTTCCCACTGTTTCCCGTCTATCCATGTTTCTGTTAGGCAGATTATATCCCATTCCTGTATATATTTCCAGAAATCCGTGTCTTTCCTCTTTATTCCTGCTACATTCCAGAATCCTATTCTTATATTTTTTGCTTGTTTTCTATTTTCTTTCTTCCTCCACGTTAGTTGCTATTCTCTCCAATTTTGCCAGTTTCCGTTTATCCTAACTTTTTGATATCCCGCTTTCACTTCCTTTCCTTCCTTTCTTTCTTTCTTCCCTTGCGAATTCTCTTATTTCCTTTTACATCTTTCTATCCTCTGCTGTCAGGTCGTCGTTTATATATATATATATATATCTTTCTTCAACTTCTTCTTATTTATCATGATCTCTTTTTTGTCTTGCATTGTCTTCAGCCTTGCCCGTAATCTGTATTTCCCCTTGTCTTGGCGTCCGAGTATTAGTGCCGATTTAACGCTGACTTTCAAATCTAGTTTTTCTCTTAGTAGGGTTTCCACCTTTACTTCCAGATTTTCTGTGTTTGTCGGCTCGTAACCTGTTATTATTATATTTTTCTTTCTCATCGTTTTTTCCCTTTCCTCGTTTTCTGTTCTTAGTTGGTTTATGTCTTCTTTTAGCTGTTTTACCTCTTTCTTAAGTTCTTCTTTCTCTTCTTTCCATTTGATTCGTTCTGCTTTTAGTTCTTCTCTGAGTTGTGTGTTTCCCCCACTTTATGTTTCTTATTTCTTCTCTAGTCTCTTTCATTAGATCTCTCGTATATTTTAATAATTTTTCGGGTCTTCTCCTGGCTCTGTTGTCTTGAGAGGGGATCTTTTTGGTTTTCTGTCTTCGTTAAAGGAGCCACCTTCCACCTCGGTTTCGGTGAGCTCTTCTTCCGTGCTTCTGGGTGGTGTTCGAGCGATCAAATTGCTGCGTTTGAACGCTTGGTTGCGCTCCTGTGAGGAGTCCTTTTCCTTTTAATGTATGCTTCTATGGCAGACCAGCTTCCCGACCTTGTCCGTTCAGCCTCTCCCAATCTCCCTTTCTCATTGTTCGGCATGCTTGCAAAATTGTTGAGAGCAGCGACAGAGAATAATTTGGATGACCAAGGATAAATTCCCGGTTGAACGACCTCTGATCAGAACAAAAATAAAGTTGTTTTCTTTAAAATACCTCGCCTGTGCTTGTCCTAACTTGCGCTTCTTTTCCCTAGTTCTTCTCAGTATCGAGTATCGGCTTTTATCGTGAACTTCTGTTTCTGCACTTACGAAATTCGGTGAATCTTTTCTTTCCGGTCCGTTGTGTGTCCATTTGTTTCGTTTTTTCTCGGTTTTTCACTGTTTTAATCTATTTCGAAAAGGCACAAAGTGGTCGTGTATCTCCCTATCTCAGGAAGTGTTGCCAACCCGTTGTTTTAACATCATTGTAAAAAAATTAAGAGGGTATGCGTCTTTAAATAATTTTTGGGACGTACTAATATATATATAAAGCTAGTTGTGCATTGCTCACAAGAATCGCATAAATAAGTTGAATGAATCTTTTCACATGATCATGTTTCAGAATGTCCAGTAATACCTTTTCTTCTTTTCTTCTTCTCATAATTTTTGCCATGGCCGTGGAGGTCTTCTGTACCCTCTCCCTTAATCTGCCGAAATGCGCTCGGAAGTTGAGCGCAGTGTCCAGGACTATACCCAGGTATTTTACCTCTGGGCTAAAGCGAACAGTGTGACTGCCTAGGCTTAGATTGTGGTTCGGGTAGGTGGAGTCCCCGAACACGATGGCCTCCGTCTTTTCCGGGCAGATCTTGAGCCCCAAGTCCTGGATCTTCCGAATAATGCGCAGTCCGGCAAGGTCCATTCTCCTGTTCGCGGATTGCAGTGTCCTTGCCACCATCAGGATTGCAGTGTCATCCGCGTAACAGTATACTTTGGCCCCGGCAGGTAGAGCCACTCTAAGGACCGCGTCATAAGCGATGATCCAGAGAAGTGGCCCCAAAACCGACCCCTGAGGAACTCCACATGTTATTTCCTTTGTCACCAGCTTGTTATCTTCATTCAAATATGTTATTGATCTCTGGTGCAAGTAGCTCTTTATAACGTTCCTCAGGTAGGTCGGCACCTGCTTTTCTTCCAGGGCCTGGAGAATGACGGTCCAGGGAAGGGAGTTGAATGCATTTGAGATGTCCAAAGACATGAGGACTGCAACTCCCTGCCGCAGAGCTTCTTCGATATCATCCTTTAGTTCGTTGCATGCGTCGATCGTTGATCTTCCTGTTCGGAAGCCATATTGCTGGGGTGCCAGTCCATTTGTGGTGTCCAGGTACTCCATAATCCGGTCCGCAATGAGCCTTTCGAAGGCCTTTCCTGACTCGTTGAGGAGACAGATTGGGCGGTACGACGATGGTTGGTCCTCCGGCTTCCCCGGCTTTCGCAGGAGGACAAGAAGGGCCTTTTTCCAGGAATCTGGGAAGTACCCGTTCTTGAGGAAGTGGGTCATCATTTCCGCAAAGATCTCCGGAAGCTCTTCGAGCGCTGGAGCGATTGCACAGGACGGAACTCCATCCGGACCTGGTGCCTTAAATCTTTTCTTTGAGCGCTTCGCGATGCGGAGGATCTCTTCTGTACTTGCATTCAGTTCCTCCGTCCAGTCCGGAGACTCTGCGGGGGCCCTGGCTTCTAGTCCTCTCTTCTCGGGAAAGAGAGTCCTAACAATCTCTTCCACGAAGACAGGGGAGAGCTGTTGCGTGAAGGGGGGGACCCTGAAATCTGATTTGTTTTACGATGGCTTTGTAGGGTCTCCCCCATGGGTCGTTGTCGAGTTCCTGGAGGAAGGTATTCCAGGCGGCGTTTTTAGCGTCTGCGATTGCAGCCTGGTACCTCCTCCTGACCCGCATCATTTCCTGGTGGAGGGGAATCCATCTGTCAACTTGGCCGGATCTTCGGGCAGGGGTGTAGAGCCTCCTTGCTCGGATGGCTTCCCGTTTTAGGATTCCAAGTTCTTCCGTCCACCAGTAGTTGCTCTCCCTTCTCTTTCCCTTGACGAGGGGCATTGAAGCGTTACACGCTTTGCGCAGGGCCTTGTTTGCCCATCTTTCCCAGCCGGAGAGACCGGGCTATCGAGGGGCGAGATTTAGGGCCAGGATCTGCAGCTCTTCTCGCAGCCTATCTTCGTTCATCTTCCTGGCGTTCCATTTCGCCAGGAAGGAAATGCCCTGAAGACGCTGATTCGTGATTGTAAAGGAGATCACCTCGTGATCGGATGCTGTGTTGTCCGAGGTGATTCTTCAGTCTCTGATTAGTTGTGTCACTCTCCTCGTCGCCCAGGCTAAGTCAACTATGGAGATGCGTTGCCTACAGGTGCGAGGCGTGGCCGGTGAGGAAGCACCTATAGCAGCGTAGAGGGGGAGGGGGTAGTACCTACACCCTTGCCGCGGATCAGCCCATCTTAACTTTTTTCCCACTTAGAGTGGCTGCTGCTCTGTGAGGAAGTCATGCCCACACCGTGGTCATTCTCCCCTCCTGAGCGATCCTCGAAACAACGCGGACATCCGCAGCCTGACAGTTACCTTCGGTGGCAAGGTAACCGATGATTTCTTCCTCTTCCAGGCTCTCGTCAAAATTTGTGAGTTTAACCGACGTCCTCTTGGTGACGCTCTCCACCACCGCTTCTTTATTTACTATGCTCTGGAGAGCATTTTTTAGGGCGTCGACCTTCGCACCGTTGGGATCCTCCGGGATGGCTACCACTAGATTCCCGGCCAGAGACTTCCTGGATTGGATAGCCTTGATTCCTAGCTCCTCGAGGTTGATTTTCTTTCTCGCCTCCCTAAGATGTCTTTATACGTCTTTTCGGACGTAATCCGTACGCGGAGAGCCGAGGAGCTAGATGGCGTTGCTCTTTTCAGGGGCACTGCCGTTTTCTTTTGTGCAGTAGAGGGCTGCGTTATACCAGCAGGGTTCCTCTTCCTGCCCGAGCGGACTACCTTGGACCACGTGGACGCCTCGGATTGATCGATGGGTTCAGAGGGACCAGGGGAAGCCACTTCCTTGTTTTCATTCCTCCTAGGTGGTTTTGTAGGCTTTCCAGTAACCTCGCACCTTTTATTTGTATTAGTTTCCAGAAGGGCTTCCACCTGAGTGGTTAATGCGCAGAAATTCCGCTTGACATATTCCATTGTGTCCCTCTGGACTTCAACAATTTTATTTATTTTTTCATCAAGTTCCGCGGCGGCTCCTGGGGGAGGGAGTGGTGTTATTCTCCGCAATTTCAGTGTTTTTCTCTTCCCCCAGAATAGTGACAGCAGCCCTAATCGTGGCCGCCGCGACTTTGAGGTCCCTGCAATAGGTCCCCTTTAAATTTCCCGAGGTCGTTGCCACCTTTGTGATGGTCTCCGATTGTTGCAGTAGGGAGACCAGGATTTCGGATTTGGGCAGTCCTCTTAGCTCCGACAGCACCTTATTGGTTAACTGCTCCTCCGTTCGTGATTTCTTTTTGGAGCAAATTTCTTCTCCATCGGAATTCTCTGAGCCGGGCTCTGCTATTTCCCCACGAGTTCGTTTTCCTCCCATAACTCGGGGTGGGGGGGTACGAGATAACGACATTGTAATTATAGACACAACACTAAATAGATAGTACACAAAATTAAAATTAAATAACAGTAACACGGATATATTTTTAATTTAGAATAGACGAATCACGGGGGTACCAAACTCCCCAGTTGGAATGCCACAGATGAAATTGGGAAACAAATAATAAATCAGTAAATCTTCCTGGCGTTCCATTTCGCCAGGAAGGAAATGCCCTGAAGACGCTGATTCGTGATTGTAAAGGAGATCACCTCGTGCTCGGATGCTGTGTTGTCCGAGGTGATTCTCCAGCCTCTGATTAGTTGTGTCACTCTTCTCGTCGCCCAGGCTAAGTCAACAATGGAGATGCCTTGCCATCGAACGCAGGTTGGGGTGGGGTCTTGATTCTGGAGAAACAAATTGTTCTCCATCGCCCATCCAGCCACCAACCTGCCCCTGGCAGATGTCGATCGTGACCCCCAATCAGTGGCATGCGCGTTGAAGTCTCCTACAACGAGCGCCTCCGAAGCGTTCTGGAGAAGTTGGGTGATCCGCTCCAGAACGGGTTCTAAATCTACTATTGCTAAACGCGGAGAAAAGTAGACGGACACAAGTAGTATGTCACCAATTCTCACTGCCAAAAAGAACTCATCGTCCCTTACCTTTTTTAGCTTTGAGTTGTTGTTTTTGGCCCATACTAAAACCGAGTTATTTATGTTAAGCAGTACCTCCCCAAAAGATCTCATGGAGGGGTGAGGTTCGGTGATAATGGCCAGGTCAATATTCCTCTGTGTGCAATAATTGCGAATCAGATCCGTGCTAGCACGGGCATGATTCGCATTATTGATCATGACCTTGATATTATTGCCTGGTCGGCCGATAACTCGGGGTAGGGCATGCTCTCTCATATTCATTTTTGGGGGGACATGTCCTCCTCCAGGACCTCCGTTCTTTCTTTATTTGTCTGATTGTTTTGACTCTCCCCGTGTGAGCACGCCCTTGACCACATCTTATGGTTGTGGGTTTTTTTGTCCTCTCTGCAGAGACAGCAGCTCGGTTGATTGGGGATTGCTGTGCTTTGTGCCCCTCCCGACCACAGTTGAAGCACAATTTACTCCTATCCACGTTCTTGCAATGAACGCAATGAACTTCGTCTTGGAAGAACGAGTCACTCAATCAAGCCCACAAAATTTTTATGAAGGAGTACCTGGGATTGGGACATCTGACCGTGGTTTCAACTCCTCTGAAGTCAGTTGGTCAATCCTTTTATCTACCGCATCATACGGTGTGAAAATTTGAGGGGTCGTCTCCTAAACTGAAAGTTGTTTTCAGTGCTTCGGTGCGAATATCATCCGGCTTCTCTGTGAATGATTGTCCACTTCCGGGTCCCAAAATTCAGCAGGAAATCGGACACGTTTTTACTAGATGGAGAAGACATGCGGTTGGCAGGGACTATTAGTTTCTGAATGGAATCAGATGATTCGAGCTTTTCTCTCTAACAATTCAATGCTGGCTTGTAATTCATTAAATTGTTCCCAAGTTTCCAGAAATTTGTCTTTTCTGGCCTTTATTTCCCGTCACCCTTCCCGTATCAAGTTCAAATGAACGAAGAAAATTCTCAAATCTTGTGACTGCCGCTTTAACTTGACCCCTCTTGACTTTCAGGACTCTTAATTCCTCCATACTGTATTAAATCCTTTATAAATTATAATCTCTGGTACAAGTTAATTTACTATTAGTAGCAAAAAAATCTAAAGCAGTACTCAAGGGTGTAACGGAACCTTAGAAAGGAAAAAATTTACGAAAAATAAGGAAAAGACTCACCACGTGTTCATTACTTAGTACTTTCTGCATTAAAATCCTGAGTTTTCCGTTTCAATTCCGCCTAAATCCGGCTCGAAGGACCATGTAAGATCATTAATCTGGACAGAAGTAAGGGTAGTGTGTCCCTCTTCTGTATAATAATCTTACACCAGGTATTTCGTGCTTTTCTTAGGGGACGATTTCTTTATTTCCAACCTTGATTTTGGTATTGGCTGGGAGTCTCTTCTTTCCAAAAATTGAGATCTCCGTTTTGTGGTTTGCCACCGTGAGTCAAAGTTTTTCGATCTCAGAGATCACAAGGCTGGTGGCTGTTTCGGCTATGGCCTTTGCTGCTCCCAGGTTCCTTCCCGTGGCTAAGATCAAGGGATCATCTGCTTAACATACTATTGTTGAGCCTTCTGAAGTTGGGATTTCTAACACTTTGTCGAAGGTTCCTCCCTCGGGGATCTTCACTGATGGTGTTGATCATGGAGTTAGTACATAAGGAGCAGCATTCATTCTCCTGAGAACAGTGAGACGAAGTGTGACCGAAGCCCTTGCACTTATAACACCGAGTTATGTGCGTGTACTCGCTGACACGCACATACTGGTGTCCCAGAAACAGGCGGTCGGCTTTGAGGGAGCGGGGATACAGGTCGGGAGAGCATCTCAGGACGTAATTGAGGAGGTTTGGGTTACGGTTCTTAAAAGACGTTAAAATTTTTATTTGGTTCTTGAAATCGGAAGGACTGGAGAAGGTACTGGAAATGAACTCGTTTTGTGAGAAGAGGAGATCGAGGAGGTCGGTGGAGGGAGTGGAGGAGTGGATGCCTTTGATCATGAAGGGGGTCGTGTTTTTTAAAAGGAGATGCTCTGAAGCCCGCCAAGGATTGAACCTCCTTACAAGCTTCGAAGAATGGGAAGCCAGAAGGCAGGAGACGAGTAGGTGATTTGCGGAAATGGAGCGGATTTGAAAACGCCTACTTCAAGGGAAGGAATGTTGATTTTCTCGAGGACTGATTTCGGAGTGATAGGTGTTCCGGAGCTTGAAGTGGAGGGATCGGGAGTGATGAGAACTTTAGTGACAGGAGGGGAAGGGGAGTGGAAGAGGTGGTGGAAGGTTGGTGTCGGGCAGCGGCAGCATAGGAAGTATTAGGGCGGTGTAATACCGTGTCCAGTTTGATTTTTAGGACAGAGTTTAAGGTGCTTTGGAGCTCGTCCACCCGCTTATTGCGAGCCTCGAGCTCCTGACTCAAAATCCTTATTATTTGGGAAAACGCGAGGACTGATTCCCCAAAGGTTTTTTTGGCTGGCTTAGGAAGTTTGGAACTCCGAAGCTGAGCCAGGCACTTATTCTGTAGCTCAAAGGATTGGGACAGAAGAGAGGAGATAGAAGAGGAAGGGTGAGGATCAGGGGAGGAGAGGTCTTAGTCAGGTGACAAGATATCGGGTTCGGTGGAGAGAGGAGGTATGGTCAGATTTGTAGATGGACGTTTAGGATTGTCGGCCGGAGGAGAGGTCGGTTGTCTTTTTAAGGGGTGGGAATTGGTAGACATGTCCATTTCCTTCATGACAGAGGAAATTGTTTGAGGTAGAGAAAAATAAGGAAAGAGAGAAGAAAAACACACAAAAGAAAAGAGATAATTAGTAAAAATGGAGTGAATATGAAAATTAAATGAATTAAGCGAGAAATGAACAAGGAAAACGAGGAAGAAATGACAAATAAACTTGAACAAAATACCTGTGATTTAGCACGTCTTGACACATCGACGACTGCGAAGCGCCTTTTTCTGATTTGGCGTTGAAGTCGCCTGCCAGTACTATGGGGTGGTGTTGAAGCATTGGATAGCCTTTTGAATGCTCCAAGGCGGTGATCTGCTTTCTTATTGGTATTCTGGCAGATACTGCAGTGAGCTTTACTCTTGCAGTCCTTGGCAACATGGCCCACATTGCTGCAGTAAAACAGCACTTGCTGATGTCTGTTTCGCTTCTGCAGTTCTTCGCAGTAGCACTTGAAGCACTTGCCCTGTTTCCCGATGGCTATTTCAACATGCTCCCGCGACCAGCCGATTTATAGATGTCCATTTTTCAGACGTGCGTTGCCTTGCTGCAACTAGACACTTGATCCACGCCATGCCCAGACGATCATTGAACCTTTGATCTCAGATACTTCAATGCTCCTACATTTTTGTAGGATGCTGCAGCTTCGAGTACGTCCTGTTTCTCAGTGGACTCGTCCAGTTTGGAGATCCGTAAGTGTACAGTTCTGCGATCTCTCCTTTCCACCAGTAGGTTTGACATCTGGTGGTATTCCTTTTTTGGGCTTGCTGTTGTTGCATGCTTCTGTGAGTGTGCTGTTTATCCAGTCTACTGCTTCTTCTGTATTGTTGAAAGGAGTCATTGTGTTCCATGCCGTGGCTTGCAGATATTTTTCGCATTCCATCCTGTTGAACCTTGCGATTTGCCATCCGTTGAATTTTGACGTGCGAACCCAGGACTTCTGGTGCCTGATGTTGAAGCTGATGTAGAGATGGTCGGAGAGAGATTCCATTCCGGGGTGTAATTTCCAGTCTCCGGTTAGTCGGAAGGCTGCAGCGTTAACCCAGGTCAGATCGATGTGAGATTCTCCTTGTGGCCTAATGCATGTAGATCTTGGGTCATTGTTCAGCTGCAGTAGTCTGTTTCCTGTTGCTCAATCTTGGATTAGTTGGTCTCTGGGCTCATTATTGGTGATCCCCATTTTGTAGATTTGGCGTTGAAGTCGCCCGCAAATGCTACTGGGAATTGTTGAACTTTATCCAGATCGCTTTCTATGTCTTGTCGAATTGTCTTGATATCTGAAAGAGGTTTATTGGAAAAAGGTAAATTGATATGAAAAATACCTCCCTTACTCGTACAGAAGCATATTCAGTTTCCTTTTTCAGGGAGGTGCAGGTTCCAACGCAGTTTTCTGCTGACCATATGATCGACGTGGTTCTTGTGACGTCCATAATGCCGATGTTACTAGATAAATACAGTTCAGATATCATGGCCAATTCTATTCTTTTTTCTTTCATTGTTTGGCACAGCAGGTCGTCGGCTGCTCTGCTGTGGTTGGCGTTGACTTGGAATATTGTCGCTGAATCCATTGTTGTTCGGCAATCTTCGTCTCTGGTCTGGTTTTCTACAGTGACCTAGTCGGTGTTCTGCTGGTTTTTCTTCCTGCTTACAGATGGAGCAATTTGGGGTGGCTTTGCAGTTTCTTCCTGTGTGTCCTTCTTCACTGCAGTTGAAACATTTCTTGGAAAGATCAATGTTACTCTTGCAGTGAGCTGCGACGTGTCCTTCTTTGTGGCACCTGAAACAGCGAGCAGGTTTTTTAGTGTCCATTTCTACAGGTGAACGGGACCATCCTACCTGGAGGTATCCATTTTCTAGCAAAGTGTTCGCCGTTTCTATGAAACATTTGATCCATGCCATTCATAATCTTCTCGGTGTTAAAAAGGAAAAACCGCGATGTTTGGAGGTTTTGATCTTACCTTTTGTTGTGACGCTCCTAATGTTCCACGCCGGAATTGCTGCTGAATGCAGCTCCAACGTTGAGATTATCCACACTTTTTGTGCTATGAGGGGAAAACATGCGAAAACCCCCGGTGCTCTCGATGTTCCAGCCATGCAACGTACCTGCTATTCGCATAGCGCTGCATGGCTGGTGAGATTAGTTGCAAGAACTTCACTGAGTTGGTGCCGCAGCCTTGCACTCACTAATTAGATGGTCAGGAGCCTCACACCGGAAGCACTTTCCTCGTAGGTCCTTTGTACTCTTACAGCTGGAGGAGATGTGACCAGTGCCGAGGCACTTGAAACATTTCGGTTCCCGCTTTTCAGCAAGAACAACCTTTACCACCGTCCAGCCGATAACCAGTCTTTCTGAAGTTAGAAGCTTTTCAGCAGCAGACTGAGGAAGGGTTACCCAGACAGTGCCAAGACTTAATTGGGACCTTCTCAATGCACTGCACTTTATTTCCGGAGCTGGGCAACTTTTTCCATTATCACTTGATCATTTTTTCCATTATCATTATCGTCCTTATCCACAAACAGATCAAGATTCGAGATTCGCACAGTGGCCAGATTTTTGGGCCTTCTAACGTGTATTTTCTCTTTGCAGGCGGCCAAGAGCTGTTGTGCAAGAACGTCAGCTTTGGCCTCATGATCAGGTCCACGTATTTTAAGGATCATTCCCTCAGAGGTCATTGCCTTTCGGAGTTTAAGATTTGAAATACCGAGCTCGTGGAGATTAACTTTCTTTTTGGCACTTTTCATGACATCAAGGTAGGTATGATTTTTATTAACACATTGTAGAACAATAGCTGATGATCTTTTCACTTTCGTTCCAGGTTTCGTGGACTTAGCTTTTTCTTTTTCTTTTTCTATCTCCTTACCATTTACTTCTCTATCCACTACTTCTTTCTCTTCTTTCTTTTCTTTCCTTCTGGCGTTGGTCTTTTCCTTCTTTCTGGTGGCGGGCTTTTCCTTCTCTCTCTTATTTTCTTTCTCGGTGGTGGTGTCTTTTGGTGCTACTAACATAATTTTCTTTTTTCGTCTTTCTGTTTGTGACAAGACTGAAGTCAGCTTCATTGTTGTCAGAAACAAGATCTGTTTGAGTATTATTGCTGATCATAGCTATCTCATCAGTTTGGGTACAGTTATCAAGGATATCTTCAGATTTCTTACGGGGGAGATTGCTAGGTCTACTCACGGTGTTCACGAGGTCTGCCTGCACCGACCGATCAGACGGGCCATTGTTCGCTTTGGCCAGTGTTTGGGAGGACTCATCCACTCTACAGCCTTCTTCAAATTTTATCTTACAGATCGGTGCAGCAGCTCTAAATATAGAAACTGCGTCGGTCAGTAACTTCTTATGCGTCCCTTTAAGATTCTGGCTAGAGTTGGAAACTAGCTGGACGGAATCAGCAACATCAAGAATTTTATCCATTATTTCACCGATGCCCATATCCTTGAACGTATGGATAAGTTCATTTTCTCTTTGTTGGTGGGCCCTAGCTGTACGGGCGGAGATTCCGGTAGTTACTCTTTCTCTAATTTCTTCTTCTGGCTGCGTCATCATCCGGGATAACATCTTCGTAGTCAGTTCCGTATCAGAGTCGTCATCAGTTGAATCATCCGGAGGTAAGTTATGTTTTTTATGTTTTGCACGATCCATATTTGTTCCCACGAGAAGCTAGGGAATTAAACGGTCCATCCCGGCAGAGCCCCGCATGCCGGGATAAGGCTAATTACTCCAGAGGGTCGCCCGGTACTCTGGAGGCTCCGTTTGCGACAGTGCTCCCCCACTGCCATGCAGCCATCGGCACGGGTCGCGTGACACCTTGGCTTGGGTGGTGCATTCTTGGTCCAGACCGAGAAAGGAGGATGATTAAGGTAAGTAGGAAAAAGGTAAGTGGGAAAAATAGGTAAGTTTTATACTTAGGGAAAGGAAACAAGGAAAGGTAAGTAGGTCCTTCAAGCCCCCTCACCACGACAAGGTGATGCACCAAGAGGGGGTATTATCCACACTAATTTAATTAAGAGTACGAGCACTAACACTGCAATCGTTCTAATAAATTCCCGAAATCCGGAAAGGTTAAAAGATAAGTCCGTGAAAACCTTACGAAAATGAGTAAACCGAAACGAACGAAGAAAACCAAAAGTAGCTGAGGAAAGAGAAAAACCTAATTAATGATATGCGTCAAACGCACGAGAAAAACCTTAAAACATCTAACCAATTAAACTTTGAGTTAAGACTTAACTTAAAACGTGGTCTCCACCAGGAAACTCTACTTCGTCGTCTCCTGTGGAAACCTGCTCCCTGCAACCGCTTCTCCACGGTTGTAAACCTGTTGCAAAAAGAGTTGTAGCACACAGCAGCCTGATCGTCCTTTTCTGATTTGTGGGACGTCGATTCCTAGTTCTTGCAAGTTGATTTTTTGCCGTACCGTTTTGAGTATGTCCGCATAGGTGGCGGCTGTTCCTTTGCAGGAGATGGTGATATTTGCGGTCGGCTTTTACTTTATGAGTTTGGTTTTAGGCGGGCTTTTTTCTTTCTTCTTGATTGTAGTCCATTCAGAATTTTCCTCTTCGTTCGGCGATGATGGTATCCTCTTTGTTTGATTTGCGTAAATTTTGCGGGATTGTGTGGAGGAACAGTTTCAGTGGCAGTGGCAGCATCAATCTTGTTTTCCGTTTTGCTTCTGAGGGCGAATTCCTAGTAACGTGTCAAGCACCCTTATGGTAGACATGGCATTTTGTATAGTCCTCACTAGTTGGTCTTTCAGGTTGTTGGAGCATTTCACCACGTTGCTGATTTCATCGGTGGCTTCGAAGAGAGCAGTCATTATGGTGGGAATTGCTTCGCCGACATATTTTTCCATGACATCCTTTTCCCTTACTGCTTTTTGTGTCGTTGTCTTTCTGTGTGCGGGGATGTATAGGGCTCGGAGATGATCGCAACTCCGATTTTGTTCTCTTTCATTGTCTGGAGAAGAAGATCGTGGGCCGCTTTGCAATGGTTAACATTAGCTTGAATTACGAGGGTGCCTGCCATTATTTGGGGTCCGTATTCGGCTTTGGGGGTTGCTTTTGCACTTACCGAGACGGTGTTGGGACGGCTTATTTTCACTCTTGCAGAGGAAACTACAGTGGGTAGAGCGGTGTCCCTCCTCGCTACAGTTGAAGCACCTACTTGAGAGATCGAGGGGGCTTTTGCAGTGGGCTGAAACATGGCCTTCCTGGTGACAATTGACAGGGATCCAAGTTAGGAGGAAGTTGCAGTGCTTATTTCATCACTGACGGGCGGTATGTTCACGCCAGCTTCAATGCGACCGTCGATTGAATGCTGGCTAACGTGAAATTTCAACAAGTTCAAGCAGGACCTTTTTCCCGTATCTTTTGGGACATTTTTGACCTAATTTAAAACATATTTGAGTGATTGACCTACTTTCATTCTGTTACCATTAAGGTTCGGTGAATAAAGAGTTTTTACTGAAAACTTGCTTCTTTTTTCTAGACTCCGCTCTCCCCTATCTTCCGATCCTTTCCTTACCTTAAGCTGACTGTCTCCTTGCTGATACACCTGGAATTCTGAAGAGCTTATGAGTTCCTGTAGGACGATTTTCTGTGTACCTTTTCTCGAAAACTCTGGCAACGAGTTATTCATTCATTTCCCCGCTCTTCAATTTCATATCTCGAGTATAAATTGCTTCATATACCTAAAAATAAAAAACATGAATCTAATATATAATCAACTACTAAACAATATATACAGTTCAGTGTACGTCTTTGTTGAGTGTTTTAATTTTTTCCAAGAACAAAAAGAAAATACCTGAAATTCTGGAATTTTCCTAAAACAGCTTATAAGTTTCTGTAGGACAGTTTTCTGTATGGCTGATTCTGTCGACGAGTTGTTCATTCATCTGAAAATACAGATTGCAGAATGGAGATGGCTCAATTCTGTAACAAATTTTTCGTAACAACTGATTTGAAATATGAGGAAGTAAGTTATACGTAATTCCTACAACTATTGCCTGGCAGTACACAACAGCTTGGTGCCGATACAGTTATAATATGGTGGTAGTAGTGGTTTTAGTCCCGTTTTTCACTCTTTTTTGGGTATAACAGGATGCGGGAGGAGGATTTGAACTCAGGATAATTGCGTCCAAGTCAGGAACTTCAATCCTCCCACGATACAGTTATAATATTTATACTCCAATTTCATAAACAAATCAGTCATCATAATCACCTCTATACGTCATACAGAATGTCATAAGATGGTGTGTCTCCTGTCTTTCCCTTTCTCCTTTGGAGAGCTTCTTGTAGGTTTTCGATGTTCAATCATGAAGGAGCTCTGAAAAACATCCTGCAGCATTCCAGCGTCCTGTAAAAGTGTGAGTGTGGTTGGTTGTAGGCTGAAATGGAAAAACATAATTTTTTAAGGAACTGGACGAAATAGTGTAATTAAAGAAATGTTAAATAAGAAACTTACACAAAATTTTACCATGTCTGAGGATTCATTCTGGTGTGAAATAAGGCAGAACGTCTGACCAAGGTAAAAGAAATTTGACTTCAGAGGAGTAACAGTCAAATATATAACAATATTAACACCACAGCGCTGAACTGTTACCCGGAGCCTGATTCGGAGACAGTATAAGTTCAGCAGTGTCATCTGTGAGATAGAAAAAACTTGCTAATTTTTTCAACATCTTAGTTTCTGTTTATGATTTTCTAAAAGAATTTTTTGTGTCCTTTCTGAATCCTAGATTCTGGATTTTACCATTCCCCTTCCTCAAACACTATTAGCATGCATTATATCGCTGACTTTTCCAAGCGCAGAGCTTATTGCTACTTAGATGTTGACTATTTCAAATTTGAAATATAATAGAACAGTTGAGAAGTGTACAGTAGGCTCTAAACTGTCACTGGAAACCACATGACTACACCTTAACAGACCTAATCTCTTCAAATGAAAGTGGTAGATGTTCAGCAATGTCATCATTCAGACATGTCACCTTTCAAACTAGACCATGAACTCCTCTTTTAAAGGTTTTAGATTCTAAATTTTTATAAAATTTTATAACTTCCTGATTTCAAATTTTGTTAGCAAACATCAAGCTCCCGACTTCTGCTAAAGTAGAGTTTAGTCTTCTTAGGGCTTGTGCCGGTAGTTGATTGAAGTCCATTCTGGCCAGATGGTCGGCGCATTGCATGCCAGATCTTCTAACCTCAACCGATAGTAGCGCTTCTTTGTAGCGTTTACGTTATACTTCTATCACCCAACTCCATTGATGCCATAAATTTTTCTCAGAATCTTTCTCTCCCAGGAGTCCAGAGTGTGTCTTCCATGCTTGTCAAAAGAATTAATAAGTATGTGAGACAACTCACTATAAAGTGTACAATATCGGAAGATCTCTTCTACGTCCTGAACTTAAGAGTCAAACTCATGGTTGCGACTTTTCCGACCCAGTCAATTTATCAGACGCAAAGGAAAATTAAAAAGAAATGTGAATTATAAACGAAACCAGTATATAAAATATGATACACTTTATTTATAAAATATATGAATCATTATGAACAATAATATAACTTTGTATACGTTTATTACGATGTATTATTCAAAATAAAAATATTTGTTTCTATAAGTACTGATTTTTTTTGCGACCCGCCTAAAGTTAAATATTATATATTTGGCCCAAGTCAGCTTTTGAGTTTGACTCCCCTGCCCTAAAGTACCTGAAACCTGTCTGAGGAAACCTGAACTTAAAGCGACTAATATGTAGCACTGAAAGAGCCCCAAAAAACACAGTATAACACTATCCCTCAAATCAACAAATTATAGGCACGATTAATGGTTAACACTGAAGACATAACTTTTTGACTTTGAATTCTGGAACATTCCTAGGAGAGCTTATAAGTTCTGTAGGACGATTTTTTGTGTATGAGATTTTGGTGATGAGTTGTTGATTAGTTTCCTCGCTCTTTAATTCCACCGTTTGAGTATAAGTCTTTTCGTGTACCTCGGAAAAAAATAATAAATAAAAACAAGTTAATATATAACCAACTACTTAACAATATATATAGTTTATAAAAGAACAAAAGGAAAATACCTGGAATTCTGGAAATTTCTTAGGACAGCTTATGAGTTCCTGTAGAACGATTTTCTGTGTAGGTGATTCTGGCAATGATTTGTTCATTCATTGCCTCGCTAAAAAAAATTAAGTATGTATTATCTAAAATAAATATATATTACTTACATTAAATGCATATATATATATACTACTTAACAATATATATACAGCTTATTGTGTACTTTTTTGGTTGGAGTTGGGTGGGGTGGGTTATAGTTTACACCCAGATAAAGTAAAATTACAAACTAAGCAATAAACTTATAAATAAAAACTTCCAGCTAAATTGTAGGTAATAAATAGTATAATAATAATATCTTGGTTAATCATAAATATATACAATTTTCTTAAAACTAATTATAATGATAGTTATATTAACCATGCCCATCTTGGGCAAAAACCTGTCCCACTCTTTGCCAAACCATTTGGTAGGCTGGTTTCGTATACCATTGGAGGTCTGCGAAGGTTACCAGGTCGTCCTTCTATGTTTGTTCCTGAGTCCTGGAATTGGAGACCAGAGTGTTGGCGTTTGGTCCTATCAGACGAATTGGAATCTGAGTCCTTTGCTATGGTTAGACTGCTTGTCCACTTGCCTAATTGCTTCCCTCGATGGCTTTTTGTTTCATCTTTGTTGTCTTTTCTGTTTTTCTGGTCATAGTAATATATTTCAGTCGTACAGCAGTAATGGAAAAATACAGCTGTAAAGTATTTTTGGTCTCCCATCTTCTCATTATCTTTTCTTATTTCCTCCAGAATTGATTCTCCTAAACTTCCCAAAAACTGTCTCACTTTAGTACCCTTATATTTGTCCCCGAGGAAGAAACTCAAAGTTGTTCTTTTATTTTCGTCTTACGTATTTTGAGGTTCTAGAAGAGCTGTTGGTGAAGGCATCAATTTCTGGAGAACCTCAGCTGTGTCAGTTTGTTCGTCTACGCATTTTTGTCTTCTGTTATTTTTGTTTGTCGTTGCGAAGAAAATAGTGTTTCATCTTTATTTCTTTTCTTTCTTTTTCATAGACCCGCTCATCCGTTAGTGTCGCGGGGTGAGGGAAGCAACTAAGGACTTCCAACTGGCACGATCCTCCGCTATTGATGTCAGAGAACCCGGTGTTTCAGGGATAACGGGATTCGGCCAAGGCCTTCATCCCCCTGAGCCACCCCTGCCGGCTGACGGCTGTTTTAAACAGACGCCATTCCTCCTCCACTTAAGCCAAGAGCGTTGGAAGTTGCTCGAATCTATCCTTTATGTGGTGCGCAAAAGATTCCCGAACCTCTTCGTTCTGGAGCTTCTCCCACATCACACGAGTCCGTACTCCGACCGTGCGCTTCTGTGGCTTCGGCCCCGTCCCGTCCAGGTTGAGCTCGCACACCAGATGGTTGGTCAGCCTTGACAACTCACACCGCCTCGCACACATTGGCACCATGACGAGGTCTATAATAGACTTCTGATCAAGTGTGTCACGGCACCAAGTGTACTTGTGGACGTCTGTGTGCTGGAAGAAGGTGTTCATGATCGCCAGGCCATGGGCACAGCCGAAATCCAACAACCTCTCCCCGTTTGGGTTACAGTCGGGGTCGCCGTTCCTCCCCACCACGCTTCTCCACGTCACAGAGTCGTTCCCCACATGGGCGTTGAAGTCCCCCATCAGGATAAAATTGTCCGCTTTGGCCGCTATTTTCATAGCGGCTTTCACGTCCAAAAGGAAGGCGGTATACTCTGACTGGTCGTTAGGTGCGTGCGTGCAGAACAGCCAGAGTTGACGTCTTCAGCTGAAGCGTCAGTACCGCCATCCTTCCCCCCAATGGGGTCCATTCAATCACCCGGTCCGACAGCCGGGGGCTCGTGAGTATCCCCTCACCCGCCTGCGGCACCATTACAGGGTCGACTCCGGAGCAGAAGAGCTTCCATCCTTCGGGAAGATCCACGGTGTCGGAGCCCCTTTTCTTGGTGGAGGAGACACCCAGGATATCCAAACGATACCTTTTGGCCTCCTTCACCAGTTCCAGGTGCTTCTCCACCGTCAGCGAGAAAACATTCCATGTTCCGGTCCTAAGTCGTTGTCGTCGTCCAGTTGTCCGTCCTATATTGCCCCCCTCGGGCATTGCGCCTTACCCCCGGGATCCCCAAAACGGATGGCGAGTCCATTGTTAAGTTTATCCATTTTGTGGGGGTTTAATGGGGAGATGGAGGTCCACCCAGGCAGTGTCCCTTGTACCTGGGTAAAGCTACTTACTCGGGGAGGGCGCCAGGTATACCCGAGGCTCCGTTCACAACACAACTCCCTTGTGCCACGCACCCCATCAGCACGGGTCGCCTAACACCTTAGGGTTGGAAGGCTGATTGCAGTGATAAACCACTGGGCGGTGGGGTCGCCACATCCCTACGCCTTTTAGTGTTTCATTCTGTTTTCTTTTTCTCGGTTGTTTCTTTCTTTTTTTGATTTGTATAAGTCGGATCACCACCGGTGTATATTACCAAACACAAATAGTCCAGTCGAGGTCGAGATGAGAAGTCTGCCTGCCTTTAAATTCTTTGCATTAAGACATTGCTGACTGGTGCAAATTTTTGCAGAAATTTTTTATAACTTGTTTGCTTAAAATTTTTGGAGCGAATTCAACTAAAGAGCGCAAACTGTAGCTTGTGAGAGTCATACTAGAGACCTTGCTATCTGTAAAAACTCAAAAGAGAGGAGAGGGTACCGATATTAACACCCACTAACACAACCCGATCCACCTGTCTTCGTTTAACTCCGTGGAAAAATTGCAAGTAACAGTGAGGCCTAAAAAAATTTTACGATTTGTAGAAGTTATACTAAAGCCCTGGCTAAAGATTGCTTAAAAAATTTAACCAAGCCAACTGATAAGTCCATTCACTACAATCCAAATAACTTGAACAGATGACACACCAAGGAGATGTTTGGGTTCCTGTCTGTCTGAGTTCCACTGAAGAAGACTACAAAGACGAAGTTGACGGCCTTGCGAAGAGTTTTCAGCTTAAAAATTTGAATTTCCCTTCATTTTCACTTTCGACTGAACGTCATTTTCAAGTTTTCAGACGATATTCTCTCTGTGAAAAGAACTTTTAGTGTACGATAACATCAAAACGACCTTGAAGGATTTCTCGTCGTCGATTGAAGTGCGAAACCTCATCGAGGATTTTTCTCCCCTGGTGTCAATACCTAATCTAGCAACTCGCCCAGGTTGACCTTAAAACTGCGCAAAGGAAAGAGAGAGAAAATGGCAAAAGCAAGATTGTTCTCGAGACGTGAAAAAATAAATAAATAAAAAATAATGAAGTTATCTAAGGAAATCTTGTAGTTCAGATGATAAGATTGATACCCCGGTGTTAATTAGATTACCGTGTACCATTAATGAACCTCTCAACAGGGGACTCGCCCATTAATGTGCCACTTGATTGTCTGTTCTAGCGCGTACTGATATGACTAACTATACATGCATGTGTGTGTATGTATAGTGAGTGGGAAGTGCCTCATGGTCGATGAACAATTCACCCTGACGACGCCTTTTGTTTGGTTAAAGGTAGAAACCTTCATCCCTCTCCCATCTCAAAGTGCCTGGAAGATGTTTCTTCTGGATTTGATCGGTGGTTGATTTGAATATGCGCTGCAGCCTCCTAAACTTAACCTGAAATTTGTTTTATCTATTAATGTTGGTGGGATCTTTGGGAGACTAAGGAGGGTTGAGAGATAAGAATGTTACGGGACTACAAGTTACCTTCTTGTGACCTCTCTTCGGCTGCTGGACTTAAGACAGTCATCGGATGAACACATCTGGAGGCAATTTCCCAACCTAAAAAAAATTAATTTTACATGATGGCCATCAACAACAGAAAATTAAATTTTTTTTTCTAGTTTGGTAACGGATATGAAAAATTATGAGAATGGAGTCATATAATCGACCACGCCCACAGGTACTATGTGCGGGGCAGACATACACACACAAGAGAGAGAGAGAGAGAAAACCTAATTTTAATTACCCTGAAGAAACCACGAATCTCGCGTTTTTATGGCCATTTTCATTCCAATTATTGATCCATCGGATATCTCTTGACCATCAAATGTGTTAGCAAATTCTTCGGCTTCCACGGCGGCTGGCCTCATGTGAGTACGTTGTGCGTTCTATGTCCGTTTGTGTGTGGTTCGTTTCTCTGAAAATAATAATTAAGAGCGACTAAGAACCTGTTTTAGTTTTTTTCTTCTTCTTTTCGTAACAATTTGAGTGCTTGTTTTAGTTCAGTTCATCGCGAACTGTAACGAGCTCGTGAGGATTTGAAAATGAAAATTTTTTTCTTAGGCCACACCATTTCTGTCTCTCTAAGAACGCTTTAGGTTTCCGTCTCTTCGTGGAGTCACCATCTCCTCAGGAAGTATTTAATTGGTTCAAGAAGCGGCCTATTATGTCATTTTTTGAGTGTTTCTTCATAAATTGACTGATATCAGTCTTCGATCAGGTTTCTTTTACCCAGTGGTCGTCCTCCTCAGGCTCACCCAATACCGAGGGAGGGGAATAATAGTGCGGCCATGTCAGAAAAGCACTCAGTTACGGCAATTAACTGACAGTTTGAAATTTAATCATCTGGCGAAGTCACAGATAAACAATGTCTGACTGACTGCCGTCCCGTCAATGAATGGCTTCGGAGGCACTCAAAACGTCTTCACAATCGGGTTTCCTGGGCCTCTTATCGAAAGAGACCACAAAAAACTTGAAACGCTAATTTCTTCCAAGGCTGGGCGGGAGGGAGGGGAATTCGACAACGCCAAAATTCGGCGTCTCAAGAAGAGAGAGAGTCTCTCCGGGTTGAAGAATGACAGAAATGATCGATCCGGTAGTCAGTTGATAATAGAAAAATCTTGTAAGCATGCCTCACGTCGGCAGTCGTAAACCCAGAGGAAGTAAAGACGTGACTCGATTACTTCTCTCTCTCTCTCTTTTCATCTTTCGAAGCACACACGTCTTTTTTTCGGGAGGTTAATCTCTTTGATCAGGTATCCGTGGTTTGAAATGATGTCCTCATCTTGTGCACCTCATTTCTCTTTCTATAATACCGCGCGATTCTTTTACCCCCGTTTCGAATGTCGAGGAAGTATCACAAAGGAAAAGATTAATACGTGATACGGGGACCAGAATTTGAAATAAGAACCGTTTATTTTGAAAGTGGTATATGTCCACTAATAGGTATCTTCAAGTAGATAATTGAAGATTATTCATTGGAGAGAGGGAGGCTGATAATCTTCTGAAATGTTCTTTGTGTGTTAACATTTCTTGTGTTAGGACGTGCTGATGATATTCCCTGGGTAATTGCTAACTGCCACCTGCGTTTAAGTTCCAGACGACAGTTGGTCTAGTTCTAATGGGGTTTATATCTAATATCTAACTGACCAGTGCTCTAGGTTGTATCTAGAGATTCAGTTAGAAGGAAAAGGTAGAGTGGTAAAAGAAGAGCAGAGGAAAAGTAGCCAGAAGGAAGAAGAGGGTAATAATATATAAAAATAAAGTTTGGATAATTATAGGTTGAGGATTTAGGAATAGTGAAGGAAGAAAAGGAAAAATCGTAGAATAGAAAAGAAAGCAGAAGTTAAAATAGAAAAGTGTTATAGAGCCTAGTGCTTGTGACTGTCGAATAATTTCAAAATTAGGTTCAGTGACACCACTTCGAAAGGATGGTAGAGGGTGTAATTGAAAAATCACCAGCAAGTCTGAACAAACGTCTTGAACAAACGAACACTAGATGTTACGAATTGAAAGGGGAAAAATGTATGGTTATCAGGTGCAATCACGCCTAAGGTTGTGATACTGACCACGGTCACGGACAGGATCCAACAGGGCGAAAGAGTAACCGAAATAATGAAAATGAGCAGGGTGGTTGCACCCATAGTCCGTCTTTAAATAAGTCAATCTTAAGTTTTGCGGTTAGTCTTTCGTCTTGTCCACGCGGTCTTTAAAAATTGCATTATTGTAGAAAAGTCCTAGTTATCAGAACATATGTTTTTAAGTTTTTCAAGGTGTTCGTTTGTATAAGGGGTTAATGACTGATTTTGTAAATAGTTAGTGCGAAAAATATAAAGTAATTTAAGATTATTGAGTGACTCATAATTATTTGAACTGGAACGCATCCTTCATTGGCTTTGGCGGTGTTAATCTACGGCAATCCTCTACACTCGATAAACTAGAGAACAGACAGAACCGAAAATCTAGACTAACAGTTCCCTTACACTTCCAAAATGTTTTATTAAAGTTTGAACTTCCTTTGCTTAGTCTATAGGTAGTTGGGTGATCAAAGAACCTGACTAGCAAGGTTATGGTTGGTAGTTTGAACCCTCTCCCACCTCATGTTATACCTCTCAACTCCAAATTTCTTCTCTGCCTTACAACTGTTATTTTAGCAAGTGAGCAGCGCTTTATAAGAAAAAGTAGATCGCTTAAAAGCCTTCGTGAGCCAGTACCTTACCACGAGTCTTTGGTTTGCCATCACTGCTCTGAACCATAGTTCCAATAGTAAACTCGTAAAGCTCCAAAAAACTAAATTTTCCTAACCTATTTAGCTTGATTTATGGTTTTACTCCAATTTTAAGAGCCTAGACAGATGAAAGCTTTGAAACCAATGAAAACACGTACCGTGTGTCACAATCGTTTTGCCTGCTGCAATAAAATTTTATTACAAATTCATGAGGAAACTGTGTATTTGACTACGAAGAGACTAAAAGTCATAGTAAACTATATCCGGAATACTGGACCAGGAACAAGATGATAAGTTTATACCTAAAATTTCAAAGTACGCCAGAGGATGGACAAGCAAGTACTTGTAACAATAGTTAGAGGCCTACAAAAAGTTCGCCACCGGTGCTTCAGCCAAATGAACATAAACCACTTTCAAAATAAACGTCTTTTAACATAAATTACCAGAAGAAAGTGAATAAAACCCTTTAGGGCTAAAGAAGAGGCTAAAGAGAGACAAACAGGCTGGATGTTGCGTCAGGATCCAAGTCACACCCTCAAAGTTGATTGCCTGCTCTATGGAATACCAATGAACCGTCTCAAAATCAGAACCATCCAGTTTGGCTATTAGGCCATCGATGTTATGACAATAACGGATTACCAAGTCGTCACTATCGCAATCCCAACTGACTTTGCTACCAAACTATTTTTTGTTCGTTGTCACACCGCAACAATTTCTGGTTGGCTCTCATGTTTTCTTTTTGTTCGGTGAGGGTTAAGATCTTCCAAACAAGAGTTTACCATCTTGAGTTCTTCACCGCCTACTCTTTCTCTCTTTGAAGTAAAGAAGAAGAAGAAGAACAAAAATCAATGACTGGCGTTCGGTGTTAAATAAATATCTTCTCGAGACAATGTGACACTGTTCCCACAGATAACGAAGAACAAGAACAGCCTTTTCCCTTCCTTTTGTATAATTGATACTAAGTGGAAGAGCAATTCAAATGAGGTCCACTCGTCCGCTGCTTTTATTATTATTATTTTTAAGCAATGTAAAGAAAGAGAAATGAGGTCCACTCGAGGCTCGTTATTTAATGAAATAGGTAGACGGTGTTTAAGTCCTGACAATAGACACGATAATGACCCATTTGGAAAGAAGGCACCTGACAGAAAAATCACGATTTTTGAGTTGAGCGTGTGACAACCTTTCGTAGTGATTACTTCATCTCGGTGGTTTATAGTTTTCGTATTGTTTTTATTAACTTCCGGTGAAACTCGTCAACGAAAGTAGAACAAGTCTGTCAACGACTGAAGAGTTGGAGATTTCCGGTGACGATAGGATGATACATTCTGCTTACCTGGATTGTGGTGTTGATTCCTTGCGACAGTCATCAGCTGGTGTCAGTCTGTTGCTTTTGTGAACTTCCGGTCAAAATTGTCGATGGTAGTGGAGACAGTTTATCTATCACTGAAGTCTTTGATGTTTCCACTGAAGTTCTGAGCTCCTGAAATTATTGATAGTTCGGTTACCGATAGGATATACTGTTATGTATCTTATCTTCAGGAGGAAAAGAAACAATTTTCCAGCTCTAGTTACTTCCGGTGAAATGCCAAGGTATAACAAGTTTATTAGTAATTAAAGTATTTTCAAGGATCAAAGGAGATCTCTGGTGCTTACCTAGATTCCGGAAGTGGTTGCAGGCAACGGTCACTAGCTTGCCAGAAACTCCTGATGACTTTGTTTCTAGTTTGTGTTAACTTCCAGTGAAAATGTCAATGAGAGTGAAAGAAGTTTGTCCAGAACTGTAGTCTTTGAAGTTTCCACTGAAGCCTTTTCTTTATTTGAATTCCTGAAATGGTTTATAACAGTTTGGTATAGGATATAGTGGTGTTATCTTCAGGAGGAACAGAAATAATTTTCGTTCCAGTTACAAGTTGAAAAAGTTATTTTTTGGCATCAATAGGATGATATTTCCTACCTACCAGAATTCTGGAAATGGTTGCGTGCCATGCTCACTAGCAAACAGTTCCTAAGTTTTGTTGAGAAGCCAAAATTCTGTTTGAGAGTGTTTTTGTTTCAGTTAACTTCCGGTGAAAATTGTCAATGATAGTAAAGGTATTTTATCTACCACTGGAGTCATTGAAGTTTCTACTGAAGTCTTCTGTTTATCTGAGTTCCTGAAATGACAGATACTTGCCAGTTACTCATTGGATATATTGGTGCGTTGTCTTTAGACGAAAAAGAAATAATTTTCCAGCTCCAGTTACTTCCGGCAAAATGCCAAAGTATAAGAACTTAATTAACGATTAAAGTTATTTCCGGTGACAATAATTTGTTACCTTCTGCTTACCTGGATTTACCTGAACAGGTGGAGCCAGAGACTGTTTGTGAGCTTTGCTTGACAGTGTTTTTTGTTTGGGTTAACTTCCGGTGAAATTTGACTAAGACAGTAGAAGTTATTATACGACCAGAGTCCTCAAAGTCTTCTGATGTCTTCTGCAGTTGCTGGTAGAGTTTTTTGGTAAATTGTCTTCAGAAGAAACCGAAGTAATCATCCTTTTGATGAAATTTGTAAACGAAATAAATTTATTAAAGACTACAGCTTGAAAGATTTTAGGTGGTACTGGCAATACTTCCCTGGATTTTGGAAAGGTTGGCTTCCGACAACCATCAGCTGGTGCCAAAAAATGTTGCTAAGCTTTCGTTTGTTTCTCTTTTGGTTACCTTTTGCGTTGGATAGTCGAGGAAGAGAAAAGAACAATCAACAGCTGCCAGTAGGATCTGTTAGAACATTTTCAGAGATGTCGGTAATTTCCGGTAGAAGAAATTTTGAGACCAATACAGAGTTAAAAGTTTCATCGGTGTCAAGGTGGCAGGACCTCCCATTCATCAAGATCTATCAAAAGGCTGTTTGTGGTGGTGTGACTGTCACCAACTGCTTCTAGTAACCACTGATAGAACGACATTATTCAGAATCAAGAAAAAAAGACGAACCAGGATGACCAAACGAAGAACAAAAACCACGAAGCACACTCCCAAACATCCTCTACCAGCCTCATTCTTCCGTGATCCCATCCCGTACTCTTGTCATACGCCCAAATGGGTGTGACAGTCTTACAAAAAATTTTTTTCTTCAGCTTTTTCCAAAATTTCATTGTTAGAGGTCAAATCCCAAGGTCACAAAACGACTCGGCGCTCACGAAAACCGATTTCCCACATACATCTTCGCCTTGACATTCTGCAGGATGCCAACCACATTTCAAATCGACATACTTCTGGGTCAAATATCGCTCTGGAGACGTTTTGCGTCCACGTTTTCCACTTGATTGTAGACAGCAGGAGTTCTCCACCACCGCCACATTTCCCTCCTTCTACCACTACTGACTTCCAAGACCCGAGACCAATCCATCATTTTGGATTTCTGGTATTTGACATCACCATCGCCTAACTCAAGGTCAACCGTCTGTTATGTTCCACATTTTATTCCCTTATTGGTAATATCAAGTCCTCTTGGACGCGAAACTTTTGGGAGAGAGACATTTGGCACGAATTTACCATTAACAAATTGTTTTTAAGACTAGGCGAACACATTCGGGGGTAAGGGAGCGGGGAAGAAAACAAATCGGTTCGTAGTAGGCTGTGGTTAAGATTTCTTTTACAACTGCTATTATTCTTGTTTAAAGTGTAGCACACGAAAACGCCGTTTAGATTGTTTCAAATTACCCTTTCGATTCTTGTTCGAGTGGTAAAATTATCGGTATCCTTGGTTACCTCGCCAGGAATGATTTGTGACATTCCCCAAATCGTTGCCCTCTGACCCAGGTAACGCTAGCTCATGATTTATGCATCCAAACGGGTATCGAAATCTAGCAGAACTCGCCATTCCGACTTTTGCAGAGAAGTCTAAGGGTTGCCAAGGCAGAGAGCTCTCATTCGTGTACCTTCATTGATTCACTGAGTGGGTGGTGGTGGTGGTGGTAGGGGTGTGGATGAAATAAATTCCTGAAGCGCTTTTGTTGGGTTGAGAGCGAACATGGAAGTGTAGTTTTGTGTAGGTTTCTATGACTCGATGACGCAGCAACAATTTGTTTATTGATTTCTCCTTACACCTGTGTTAACAATTCCCAAGGATGGATGGTTTGTGGTTTTAATTTCTAAGCTCTTTCAGAAGAAGATTTTGAAGAAGAAAAAATCGGAAGGACAAAAAATTTTTGGGCAGCCTGGAAACTGAAGTTATTCACGTTCCAAATCGAGGAAAAGGTTAAATCCAACGAAGAAGTGTCAAAATTAGAAAGAAAAATTTAAAAAAAAGAAGAGAATAAAAGAACAAGATAATAGAGAAGAGAAAGAAGAAGAAACAAAAATAATAAAAAACCTAAAGAAGAGGGAAAAAAGACGAACAGAGAGAAAATAGGGCAAGAAGGAAAGATAGAGAAAAGGAGAAAACAAAAACGGAAATAAAATAATCAGAAGGAGAATAGAAAGAGGAGAAATCGCAAACAAGAGGATATAAACGAAAAAGAGAAAGAAAGAAACGCAAAGAAGAGGAGAAAAACCCGAATGCAAGAGAACGAGGAGAAGAAAGAGAACAAGATAACAGAGAAGAGGAAGAAGTAGAAACGGGATATAATTAAAGAGAAAGAAGAAACAGAAATGATTAGAGAAATCGAAGAAAGCATAAAGAAGAAAGAAAATAAAAGAAATAGAAAAAGAAGAAAACACAATGAAGAAGAGAAGAAAAAACACGAACACAGAGAAAAGGGGAAGAAGGAAAGGTAGAAAAAAGGAGGAGAAGATCAAGAAAAAAGAAGAGAAGACAAAAACAGAAATAAAAAAATAAAAAGGAAACGTACAGAATAGAAAGAGGAGAAATCGCAAAGTATAGGAATATAACGAAAGAGAAAAAGTAAAAAAGGAAATGAAGAAGAAGAAAAGAAGAAGAAGAACAGATAATGATAGGAATAGAAGAGAGAAAGAAACAGAAATAATAAGAGAAATAGAAGAAAACATAGAGAAGAGGAAAATAGGAATGGTACGTAGAGAAGAAGAGAAGAAAAAAACAGACAGAAAGGAAGAAGAAAAGAGTGAAGTACAGTGCTGGCCTGAAATTAGGACACCTCAGTTTTTTGACGATAACTTTTCAGGTTTGCAATGAAACGACCCAAAATTTTTACTGTCCCTGCCTGTGGACCAAAGACAGGTTTTCACTTGGTCACGAAATTAGGACACCTACAGTTTTCTGCAATTAAATGATCATTTTACTGTTGTCTGCAGGCAAAATCGGTGTAAATTAAAGCCTTATCTACTTATTGATTTTTAAAAATTAGTTGTAAGTTTATATTTGTTGACTGGACGGAAATCAGGACTAACGGCTGTCGAGAAACAAAAATTGATATTTTTAGAACTTATAGCCAAATTTTAACTCAGATTTCGAGTGCTATAGGAAGATCTCAGCATGCTGTTAGGAATTATATTCATATCGGTGAGAATTATGGCTTGAGAACCTACAAAAAATGGAAAGATTCCTTAACAGAGAGAGAAAAAAAGGATGATTGTCCGCAAAATCAGCAACTCTAACACTTCCGCCGCTAAAATTAAAGCTAAGTTTGGTTTAGAGGTGTCCAAGAGAATCGCCAAAAACGATCAACTATCAAAAAATGCCGCGTAAACCCTCCCTGACGACAAAACATAAACTGGCAGTGCTGACATGGGCCAGCGAGAGGATATTTTAAACAGACAATTAAGCGAAAATTGTCTTTAGTGACGAGAAGAAGTGGATTTTACACGTCCCAGACGGTTTTCGCCACTACTGGCATGATTTGAGAACGGAGCCGAAATTTCTCTCCAAACATCAATGTGAGGTGGTCAGTAATGATATAAAAAGCACACTGGCCTTGCTGAGGATAAAATAAAGCCTGAGGACTATGTGGAGATCCTTCAGAAGCAATTTGTTGGGACTGGCTTCAAACTGGTGGGAAGAAATTTTGCTGTAAATTAAAAAATTTTAAAATACAAATGACGGGAAAGTACCCTAATATGAAAGTCTTGGACAACTATGCCCACAGTAAAAATTTGTAGGATTTCTTTAACTTCAGTAAGTAGATAATCAAAAATTTATAGGTGTCCTAATTTCGTGACCAGCACTGTAGAGAAAGAGTTATAGAGAATCTTCCCACAGTTACAGATCATCTAAAGTTATCATTCCCTTACTGCTAACCCTTAATTTTGTCTGTTCCTCTCCGTTCCTTTTGCCACTCATTTCTTTAAGCTTTTCTTTGACTAACTCGGATGAGCTATAGTTGTTTGGTCAAAGCAAACCATGACAGTAATGATCGGACTAAAAACTCTTTGACTAACTCAACCCAACCTTTAGTCTTCCTCTCTTTCATAAAATGTCTACGATACACCAAAGCCATCCATTAAAACTCTCCTCCTGGATTTGTTATCGGTGTTCTAAAAGCTTCTAAAAAGAGAAAAGAATCCGATCACGACACTCAACGTCAACTCTTTTGAATGACAAGAGAACTTTTCCTTCCATTGAAAGCCTCCCAGAAGAAGAAAAAGAAAGCGGGATAGGTCAACACCACGACGACCGCGATCCTCCAACACAAAAAAAAACAAAATAGAGGTTAGCTGGTGCCTGATTGACGTCGGGGGCCCTTTCGAGGATGTTATCTAAATTCACTCCCCGTAAATGAAAACAAACCGGTCACCACGATGACCGGGTGAAGTACCATTTCCCCCGACCCAAAATCGAGGCTAACGTCTGCTGCCAACCGACACCCATTGCCTAATTGTGTGTACATTCAATCTGAAGGACGAGGAAGAGGAGGAGGAAGAAGTTTAAAACTGAAAGAAGGACACCGATGAAAACATGAAGACAATTATTCGAGGAAGAGGGAAGGGGATTACCCCGAACCTGGACGCTTCGACTGTTAATACCTATCGAATAATTATTATTATTATTTATTAAGTTGGCTGCAGTGTGAAGTGACTAGAAGAAAGCAGAGTTAAATGATACTCTTGAAGAATAACATGAAGAAAAAAATTTTTTTCTTTTTTCAATGAATGACTTTTGACTTTTGTGTGATATATAACCACAATGAAGGCCCGGGCACTTCGGGACCTGAAATTTGGGACACATTAAAAACTATTATCGATGATAAAACAACTTTCTGTCAAGGTTCTCCCGATGAAAGTAACCTTTCCTTTATTATTGATTAAAGGAAAATTAACGTTGCGGCAGCTTTTGTGTCCGTCGATCGTGGAACTCGAAATTCCTCTTCACAATACCCATCCCAAAATTTGTTATGTAAGCCCACGGTCGGTTCTTGAGATGATTTTCTCTCTTGATCTGGGTGAAGAGACAAAGACAGAGGGCAGTACTGACCTTACTGCCTAATCCTACAAAACGGAGAATCCTACAAAAGAGATACAAATTTTAGAAAACAAAAAACTTTCTACTTACCTGAAAAATCCAATACCCATGAAAATGGGTTATTAGACTTTTTAGCCAGGGGAACTCCTACGAGTATCCATCCTTCCTTTGGGGAGGAAGGAGGGATTATGTCGGACTCGCACCGACTAAACCCCTGGGTGGACATCCTAAGGGCTTACAGAGAAGATCCGGGAGCGTGTTAAGAATCATCCGCCATCTTCTCAACCTTGCGACTTTCTAAGCCAGACAAGTTCCTTCCCTCACGACCCGGCCGTCCACTAGCCTGCAGCCGTCTTCCTCAGAGGCCGTGTGCAGTCTGGACTGACCCATCCAAGTCAGTTCGGAATACGACCTCGAAGGGCACCGCGACCCTCCCCCTCCCGCGAGAGCTCAGCCTCTTCTTTCTGTGCCATCACCTCTCACAGAAAGCGGCAAAAACATTCCAATTACTCTCACTGTCTGGTATCTTCGACACAATATTCAACAGCGAGAGGCGTTTCCTCTGTCTTGCCCACGCCGGACATATGGCCAGCGTATGTTCCGCCATGTTCTCCAAAAATGGATTAGACTTGCTAACTTTATTCAATCAATCAGTTATAACCCAAAGACATTCTGTCATCACCAACCTGATTTTCTGGATTTGATGATGTCCTGTGCACTCTTATCTAAGTGTTCTGTTACAGTGAGTGTACACACGAGAAGTGCGAGACAGGATATCGATTCATTACAACAAACGAATCGATATGAAGTAACGCTCTTCTAGAGTGTTAGTGATGTCTACGTGCACTTGTGCTCCTTTCTTGGTGTATGTGCTGTCTACTTCTTTTCTTAATTACGAAGTGCTTAAATGAATCTAATCAACTACATTCTGCGGCACGTAATTAGGATCATCTCGTACTGTCTGTTTTTGGCTGGTTTTTGGTGTTAGGAAGAATGGTTACAACCTAGGTTAGGTCGAAAAATCGCAAGAGGTCCTAACACCAGAATATGACCACAGTTACTTTCTTAAGTATCCAACAAATCCCCTCCAAATTTCCGTTGATGCTGGAGTCTTATTAAACACTTGACATTTGTTGTAGATATTATATTATAGATTTATATTCGACTTAGGTTTTTTTTAAGTTGGTATATCTGCAATTATAAATAAACGAATGATCCTAATCACGTGTCGCGTTGTGTTTATACCTGCTAGTCTTGACGTTGCGATGCGATGACGTGCTGTCGGTGACGATGTTCGACGATGGCCAGCAAAAGATTTGGAGGTCGCGCCATCGAGAGATGCTCCAGTGGGCTTTCCCCCGCTGGCATGACCTCCAAACCCGTTACCGGGTTCATGCAGACATCCATCCTCCATTCAGCTCCATTCCTCTCCTTCAGTTCATTTCCAGCTTATACACCCAGCACTCACACACCACATTCTCTAATTATATTATAAATACCACCAACAATACAATAAATAAAATGATTGGTACTGGTATCGAGGAACCTTTATACCGTGGTAAACCTGGATAGTATAAAGGGGATGAGGCCGTTTCGCTTCTGGAAACCGGGAAAACTCATCACAACGCTCGAGACAGTTGTCAGGAAAAGCATTGACGTGTAAACCTTCTCATAAATTTGTGTTCTTATTGAAATTTAGACAGACACCAGTGCGTACTAGACAGAGAACAGCTGACCTAACAATACCCTAACTTCTGGGTTTAGTTGTGTACCTCTACAGACCGGAGTGGAGGTGGTGCCATCAGTTAGAATGGTTTTCTCGGAGGTACTCTCTTCTGGTCTACCAGGACACTAAAGAATACGTTATTATATGTATAAAAATATATATTATATGTATTTTGTACATTTATTTAATTATATTGTAGTTATATTATTTTACTTTATTATTTGTAATTTTTGGTTTTCATTTTTGTCAGCTCTTCTTTCTGGTTTTTGTCTTTTTTTGGTCTTGTTCCTCTCAGTTTTTTATTAATTTTTTCTGTTTCCGGTTTGTCGCCTGATTTATTATTATTGTTATTGTATAAAAAATTATATTAAAATATAATAGAAATTAGCCTGACGGCTTCGAGCTCCCTCCTAGGAGGGAATACACTTATCCCAGACACAAAGTGTCAAAGGGATTAAGCTCTGTTGGAGCCCTTTCCAGGTTATCGGGCCCGGACGGGTTGCTGTTGTTATAGTTATTATTATATTGTATTGTTATAGTATTATTATTGTATTGTTAATATAAATACATAAATAAAAAAATATTGTTAGTGATGTAGAAAAAATTTTTTCTTTTTCTTTTTATTCGAATCCCTCTCGTTCTTCTCTCTATTTCTTTCTCTACCTCCATCTTCTGTTTTAATTTCTTTTTCTCCCTCCCTCCACCTCCTTCTATCTTTTCCTTATTGTTTTCTACTCTTCCTCCTAACATTATCTGATTTTTCCTTTTTTCTTAAATATTCTTGCTTTTTACCTCTTAGTGGCCTTTGTAAGTTCAGAACGGCTTCCAATATTGCCATAGGACCACAGAGAGAGAGGGATATAGGTGCAGTGAATAGCCAACACCTTAAAATAGCTCAACATTTAGCTCTACTTTATATATTGTTGGTAGAGCATAGAGTACAGATAGCCATCAATCAGAATGTTTTCTATCATTTTCTCTTTCCGTCTTTTTATAAACCAATACCGTTCGCCAGTGACATTTATACGAGCAACCAGCCTATTTATCTAGCACCCACCCGCCTCCTCACATGTGACAAAACGCCAAATAAGAGAAAAAGTCGCCAACCGTGAATGCTGTCTCTCCCATTAATACTGAAATATGTGTTATTTAGGTTTTCAGGTGCTGAAAAAAACGAGCCGCGAGGGATTTTCTGTCCGTTACTTATTGTCCTTCCGTCCCTGTCGGCTTCCTCTATTGTACCTCGTTTAAATGAGAGCTTGGGCGGCTACTGGGAAAGCTATCAAGGGCCTTGACTGTTGAGGGAGGGTTCCGGTTAGAAGGGAAGATAAACGCTTTGACTTGACCTTGAACTTTTCATAGATCCTCAATTAGAACCATTGGAAAGATGAAAGAGTTTGATTGGCTCCGGTTCAAAGAAGAAAGTGTGAGCGTGTGTGTGAAGAGACTTTTGTCTTAACTGTCATTTTGAAGTTTGACCTGATGGCTTTATCCGACCTTTTGGGTGAAGTTAGTCATAGAAATCAGAGCCTGGGATTCTAGTTCTAACTCTCTGACTTGGTCTTTGTTCGAATTTTCGGTTTTGGGGTCGGAGAGCTCCGCACAAGATATAGGTTACTCTTGAAACTTTTTTTTGGGTGTTTTGAAAGCTTCGCTAAAGATTCAAGGTCAGTAATTGACATCAGCTTGATACTAACACTCTATGTTCCAAGAAAAACAGACTTTGGTCTCAGTCCTAGACAAAAATCGTTAAGATTATATTAACTACATGGGGGTAGGTAGTCATCAGCGTCAGGGCCAGGGGGAGGGGTGTGTTTATTTCATAAATTTTGCACAATCGAGTGTTTGAATCATTTTATTAAGTAACTGCGTAGTGTTTGTCTAATAGCACTACAGCCTTGTTTGGCGTTCTGCAGGAGTGTCTTCCATTCCGCTCTATTTAGATTCGAAGCGCTCAGACGTCTTCGTAGTGTTCATTTCAAAAGTAATGCACACTACTATACTACAAGGTCTTTGATTGTGTCATCAAAGTACCTGACTAATATTACCTGAGAGTTAAAAAATTCAGGTACACACAAATTATGTTCATCAGGAAGTTGTTTTGCGTGTTTGTGTAACAAAAAACTGCGGAGTCATGTTAATATTACGATTCCATCTTTACAGGTCTCGTCGAAAGCCTGAAAATTAATTTTGGTGTGATGTCAAGTCGTGGAGTCAGGTTGGCTAGCTGTTTAAGGATTTAGCTTCGAAGTGAAACACTCATGACAATAACAAAAAAAAAGTTCAAGAGATTTAATAATAAATGGTTTTCAAATAATGAAACCGTTGAGATGGTTAGAGAAAGGTTTGTCATTTTGATCGACGTGAACTACTGACACGAGCTTTTTTCCTTTATTGACAGACTGGTCTAATACCACGATAATAGAACCCCGTCATTATGGGATGTTTGTCGGCATCAAAAGCATCGATTCCCTTTTCACAAACGGTGAACCACACTGAACTACATTCTCTAGTCTTTCCGGTTGGATGGGGAGAGGGAGAGGGGGGGTGTACCTGAATCATTTCATTTAAGGTATGGCTGGTGGTCTCCTAACTTAAAACTCACCTTTTTCACATCGATATTGATTACATCGAGTTACAAATAACTTCCGAGCTTTTCTTTTTCTTTAGGAGGACCCTTATTTTCTTCATTAATTAGGGATTTTATTTCATAAATAATGCACACTCCAACAGCAAACTTATTTCTCTAAACTCCTTTCATTAACATGATCACACCTGTACGGAAGATTGTTTCTTAACTAATTGCTTTTTGTAGTAGATCGTTTCAGAAATAGTGCCACACTTTTAAGATATTTGGTCCACGCCTGCATGGGAAATTCATTTCATAAGTAATGCACACTGCTCTGATATTCCAGATGATTTCTTTCATAAGTACTTCACACTTATTTCATTAAAATTTTTAATTCTTTAAAAAGACTTGTGGGTTGATTGCAAAGAAAACCATTATTCCGGAAGTTATTTATGACTCACCTATTAATCCCACTGAAAATAATGACGTCACAACAACTACAACACTAATTTAAAATAGATATGACATTACGGCTTGGGTTTCATGGGTTCTTTTGGAAAGGATTTGAATGAAACAACAGCAGAACTAGGTTTAGGTAGGAATACTGTTGATATGATGATACCTCAGGTTACGAACATTTTGTCTCATCGACTTTCAGACCTGCAGCGTGAAGATTTTCTAAAGAACAACTCCTTGAGTACATTGGCAATTCTAACACAAGAAAAGGTCCCACTGTTGGGAACCTTAGCTAAGAACCAACCCTACAAGAATTTCAGAGGAGGTTACCACCCAGAACTAAAACCTAACTCGAATCGCAAACACAATAAAGAAAGTTCGTGAACCGAGGTATCACCCCAACACAAATAAATAAAAAAAACAAAAACGTTCACAAAAAATTTTTTTTTCTTTCTAAATTTTAAGATGTCTTCGAAGGACAGGAATCTCAGTGACGAGACAGAGAATAATAAATTGTTTAATCTATACAAAAAAATAATATATAATTTATAATTATAATTTAACTTTATTGTTGTCATTGTCATGACAATAGTTATTATTATTATGGGTGTTCATTGTTCCGTGACGGGGCTGTGGGGTGTCGAAAGGTGTCGGTGTAGAAAGATCCATTGCAGATTGCAAAAGAAAATCTTTCAAGAAAGAACATCTCATCATCTTGTGTACGGTATCAACCAATCACAAGAAGCTTTTGTGTGGCCTAATGCATTCGGGACTTTGGATTTATGCCATTCTATTGAATTTATTTCCATTTTTCTCAAAATGTAGTCCCTTCCACGATGGTCACATTTCTAAAAGCTATTCTTAAACCAAATTTTGGCTGACGGCCACGAATATTCAAGTGACTATGCGCAAATATACATCTGCGACTCATCTCTGTCTGAAAACCAGCACTTAAAACATGCGCACAGGAGAAATGGGTCTCACTGGCTGGGATGTAGTGGGTCTTTCGAACCCTCTCGAACACGTTTCTTGAGCGTTCCGCCACTTTTAAGCAAATCTTACCAAGTACATAGTCATCAAAAGTCGTGACAAGTCTGTCATGCGTTCATCTGTTTCCACTCTAAATGAAAACGCACTAGAGACGACTCGACTAACAATCCTAAAACCACGACATGGCTTTAGTTTAGCCCCAGTTCTAGTTATCTTTACTTGATACCTAAACCATACCACCACCTGATTTGGTAAGTTGAGTGAGTATGATGTCTTGCATTGTTTAGGCCTACCACTTAATCCAGTTAACTATGTTTGATGTTTTAGGCGAATTAGAAACTGTTGTTAAAAATCAGATTATGTTAATTATATTGATTAGATAATAATTAGAGAACAAAGAATTTTCCCTAGCTAGTCCCTCCCGTCACCTAATCAATCAAAGACTTGAAAGTATGAAAAGGGTAACAGGACACAAAAAGGAAATAAGAACCCCAAGCCTCAAGGGCGGTTCCATAAAAATCACAACAAAACAAAAAAACGAAAGATAGAAAAGATAACAGAGACAAAGCAAGCAGACAGACAGACAGTTAGACATACAATCAAGCCAAAAACACCGTCACATGCAAATTAATTAATTAGAATTAATAAATAAATAAAACGGAAACGCAGAAAACCGTTTCTCTCATTCCGAGTTCAACCTTGATACAAAGAGAGAGACGGGGGGACATGGCAGGCTGTAAAGCAGACGGACAGACAGACCGTCGGATGGACGGACCGTGAATAACAACACCTTTCAAACTAATACCCCTCACATGAAGATAAGGAAACGAGGCATTTACAGCTTGAATGAGAGATGTTAGTCACGTGATCTATTAAACGGTATTAAATGGAAACGTGCAACCATAAGCGAACAAATCAATTTAATTCTTCGAATGTCGGATTGAATTAATTAATCGCTCAATTGATTTAAATCAGATTTAAATTATAATTTTTCAAAAAAAATTTTGTTTCTCTATAATGCGGTTATTACTATCAAATTCGAGGGAGTCCAATAGAAAACATTTGTTAAACAAGAATTCACTCTAAATGATGTTAAATATGATAATTAACTGATAGTATAATGATGCTAATGAATTATGTTTGTCTTGTGATAAGTGTCAACCATGATTCTACCCTCCTACTACCCCTCTGATGATGATCAGATTAACTGTGATTCAGGATTTAAGGTATGTCATAAAGGAATCCATTTCACAACCTCAACCAGAGTGGAAAGATGTCTTACACTAACTCATAAACTAGGCGATTAGGTTTTTAGGTAGTTTCGAGGAACAGTTAGGTTTCTTTAGGTTCATTTGGGTTTTGGTTTGGTCGGGATTCAATGGTCCTTAGAGACGGTCCTGCTGATTTTAGATCGCTCTCAAGCATAACTACTACCGATAAGTTTTTGCTCAATTTTATCTGCTCAGCTAGGGTAGTCGACTTGTGGCGGTATGCCCCGAGCCCGTTGAATTTTGGAAACTTTCAGAAACCAAATACCAAGGCCGTGCCTGGTTTATACTTGTTTGTGTATGTTACTGTGTGTCTTAGTGATGGCATTTCAGAACCTTGATGGCTCTCAATTCAGGTACTGAGTTGTAAAGTGTTTACAGCGGCAGTTCGAGAACCTTCCAATGCTATACATTGATCGCTCCTAGTTCAGACAGATCTGCTCAGTTAAGGTATATTTTTAGTCATTTAAAAAGGGGGCCTGCGAATCAACAACAGCAAGGCGGCTCGTCCGATCAAATCGGACATATCGATTGCCACGATTCCAAATTGTTAGGCGTGAGGTTGTGTGAACTTCCATATATCGGTGCATCGGGTGCAGGCCAGTTTTATGTCGATCATGAGTGCAGAGAATCTCCGGTGTCAAGCGTAGCATAATGTGTCCTTCCAACCAAAGTTTCCAAAATTTGTCCAACCGCCAAACTACCCTTCAAGACTATTTAAATTGTGTCAACAACCCCAAATATGAGTTTAACCAACCCAAACTCAAAATTTTAATTCTTTAAACACTCCCCTCTTCCTCACTTTCCTCTCCGGTGTTAAAACATCTCAACGTCGGTAGCATTAAGGCAGGACACATCGAAAGTCGCCGACTTTGACATTTGGACACTAATGCGTCCGTTTTTGATGAAGGTGTCAAAGACGAGGAAAAAGGAAGAAGGATAAGGAGGAGATGAGGAGGAGAAGGAAAGAAAAGAGTCAGGCACGTTTTTATTATTATGGTAATTACGTCTGTAATTACATTAAATGATTGTCTTGTCGGGTCCAAAGAGGACTGACAGACGATAGCCGTTGGTACAGTGTTTTCAGTAAACAATAAATATAGCGCACACACGGACACACGCCAGAAATCCTTTTACTTTTACTCCACATAAGAGTGAGACATTCTCTGTCAAAACATCAATCAACGTTCCGGAGAAGATGGAAAACCTTGATACGGTCCTCAATACTGTTCTTACTAATTATTGGTCATTCCGAGAGAAGGAGGAAATGGTGTTCACCTTTGGATCTTTACCTGTAACACATCTTAATTTCACATTCACGAAAAGCTTTTCAGGTTCGAAGGTATCAGGTATCTTCTTAAAAGAGGAAGAGATGACAGAACTGGTTGAGGATTTATTTAAACCAAAACTGATAGAAGGTCCGGAAAATGACTTTGCAAGGTTTCTCACTGTCCTTCTTGACTCGTTAATGAAAGGCATTGAAGGATTCCTTTTAAGACACACCTAAGTTTTGATTAGGTTGTTAATAGGTCAGGAGTCTGATCCAATGTTTCCCTCCCCCAACACCACCCGAATCCTTTCTAGAGTTATTTGAATACATGGAGTATGTGAGATGTTAGTAATATCTAATTGAATGAAATGAATAGTTTTATAAATTTTTCCAATATATTATTGAAAAGCCTCCCGAATTTCATTTTATAAATTACGTTATACTTATATACTAAGCATATCCAAATTACAACTCTTACGGAAGGCAAATGAGTACTGGTAACCCTCACATAACACAATACAATAATTGAGAACAGGTTGTACTATTTGATCTTTTATGTTTGATACATGAACGCGACAAGAAAATTAAGAAGATAAATAAAAAATTTAAATTTAAATTTAAAAGATACAACTCGATTAAGATGAACTTAAAAATTGAAAACTTTTCGATGATAGTTATGTTTTCCCTGGTTAACTCTTTTCATTATATCAATCTTCCCTCCTAGGTACCTTCTCGTCGATCCTCTATCAGAACACGATGCAAAAGCTTCTCCTCCAAGAACTCTTGAATTTCCAATCCTGTAGTATATGGAAAATATTCGTTGCAAATACGACGTAGAAGAGCAAGAAGATCGCCACCAAAACAAGTGACTGAACATGTACAAGAGAGCGTCTAAGAATGAACTGTTTTCTCATCTTGAGATTTTCTCCTGTTTTCATCATTGACGCAGGATACAGAAGAGTCGTTAGATCACGACAGAGTGGGCCACGAGACGCTGTGTGACACGAGAACGAAGAACCGAGTGAAAGAACGACTACCTACAGTCGTGTTCACATCATCCACAGTCTAAGTTGACTGTCGTGTTGAGAGAACGTTGTTATGCACCACCCATTTCACCAGTCAGCCTTTCTTATTTCCTCTTGGATGTGGACTTGATCTCACCTGCTGCGTATAGCCAGATGCTTTTGATCATACATCCCTCTCTCCAATCCGTTCGGCCGTGTAAGTAACTCTTACAGTTTCCGAATTTCTCCACCATCGACATAAACAAGTGGAAATAAGTAGCCAGTCTGACATACAGTAACCTCATCACCCTGCCTGTTGAATACTCGGTTTGAGTCTTCCATACAGAGTGAAGTGAGTACATACTTCAGCACTGAAGGACCGAAATGGTTTCAATCCATCCGTTAGTATAAGGACTATGGAGAACCCTATATTAATCGAAAAATACGGACGGACCGTTTAATTTTGATAACACTGATCATCCCTGAACAGCTTTCGACATTGAAAGGGGGCTTGATCTAACCTGCTGTGTATAGCCAGGTACTTTTGATCGTTAAGCCTTAATCCTTCCACAAAATTTGACACTAAGCATTGAGATAAATTTTCAACTTTGTCATTAGACTACGACAGAGTTGGGTCACGAGACGCTGTGTGACACGAGAACGAAGAACCGAGTGAAAGAACGACTACCTACAGTCGTGTTCACTTATATTCTGAAGATTGGCCGCACGAGTTGACTTTTCATTTTTCGGTAGTAAGCCTTTCTTAGAATTTCCAAATCCTTGTACAGAGTATAATGCGAGAATTATGAATATAGATGGCTAAGACATTTAATGCTCAATTTTGTTTATGTAAATGTTAAATGCGGGTTTCGTCTTCAGTCTCTAATTCACATTTCCTTTTATTATTACTCTGCGTCGGATATACTGACTGAGTCACAAGAATGTTCAACTCGAGTTTTACACCACTGATCTTATAAGCAACTGATTTGTTTCCAGTTAGTCAAGAGTTCGTGGTAGATTTCAGATCAACACTTCCGTTCTAGTTTGGAGTTTTCAAAACGAGTACACTGAACTTTTAGCATATGCATTTTTGGTTTCTGTTCTTTGAAGATTGAAGAACAGTAGAAGCCCAAAGAGTTAAAGAGTGGAAAAACACCTATCATCGAGTTTTCCGGGGAGGGTTACCATTACTCATTTTACAAAGTACTCACAAGTAAATTTATAAGCACAACTTTGAATGAAAATTTTTTTTCCTTCAACTTTCCCTTTTCGATTTGTTTCTTCTATTTCAGAGCTTTTTACCCGTAAGAGAGAGCCTGTTGAGAGAAAAAAAAAGGTAACAGATGTCAAAGAGAAATAAATAATCTCTTATAATTATTTAAATTTAGTCAAAATTTTTTTGGGGCCTTAATTAAACTTCTCAAATAATTAACTATGCACGCGGTTCATTTTAAATTAATTTAATTTCCAAATACCGATCTCAAACTCTTGCAAATATCTTAAAACCGAAAGCTGACTAATTATAATTGATAAACAGCCGGAGGGAGCGAACCTGAAATTCGTTTTTACATCTGCTGAATGATATGTTTATGTTAAGGTTCGTTCAGTTACAGGGAAAACAAAATTTTCTCTTTCGGGAGCTTTTGTCAACAAGCCATGGTACTTTGCCGAAGATCCGTTCTCTCAGTCATTCTACTTTTGCTGAAATTAATTCGTTTTTTGTTCGATTTCAAGAAATTCTTGTAGATTCTTGGGTTGACTTCTTTCTCGACTTCTTTTTTTTTTGGTGTGTTCGAAGAAAGTAACGCCAGAGGCGATCAGACTCAACTCCCGTTAAAAATAATCATGAACGAAATGTGTAACGAGAATTTATTTATCCTTCTTTCGAATCTCACTTCCTTCAAATTGGAAAACTAGATTTTTGCAAAAATTGTTTTCTTTTCTTTCTCTCTTTCTATAAGCGGCTAGTTTTTGGGACCATAACCTGACCGGGGAATAAATTAAAAATGACAAATTTATGAGCGAGAATCTTTGATCTTTTAAGTGGATGTACATGAACGAAGAATCTTGGCATTGTTACCTGGCGGGAACCTCTCTCTTTTACTTCCTCTTTCTATCTTTCTTCCCTCTGACCTCTCTCTTATTCTTCTTTATAGCAAAAAGACAATCAAAGACCGTCTGGTGTTATCATTTTTAAAAGAATAAATCACCTCCGAGGTTTCGTTTTACGCGTTTCTAAAGCATATCGAAGCCGACTATGGTTTCTCAAAACGAAGATCAACTTTGGCTTTCGAGTACAGTGGTACCTTGAAATACGAATGTCCCTACATCCGAATTTTTTGAGATACGACATGAATTATTCTAAAATTTACACCTACATACGAAAAATTTGAGATACGGATTTGGGATGTGCGACAATTGCATAGGTGATCCCTGAATGGCAAAATGTCCGCTCAGCTTTCCTCCCTCCGCTTTGAGAATTAAATTCATATCTCAAGGTACCACCTGTATTTTAGAACATTTAGTGGAGATAGGGAAAAGAAGTGGGAAATATAAAACACGACAAACAATGAGAAAACCCAGAGTCTTACCTTTGATGACCAATTTTGCCCTTGACTGACCTTCTGACTTTGGTGTTATCTGCTGCTGGTTGTTTGGCGGTGTTTTTGATGTTGTTGCAGAAGGCCTGTGAAAATAAAATTAAAGTTTATTAAATACCATAACCATAATTTTTATTTTATGGATTCCTGACACAAATATTTGGAATTTTATTTCAATTACCTTTATGCCCCAAGATGGTCGTGGGGGATGTTAAATAGCAGCAGCAGATCGGTCGGCGGGAGAGACCCTCCAAAACTGAAAATTTAAATCAAGAATTAGCAAAGGTATTGACGAACGGGTTAAAGGCAGAGACCCATGGCATGGGTCCATCATAATTTTCACAATCGAGCCCATAAGAATTTCACGGGTGACCTAAAGACGGCCGATTCGCCCCATCGAACCATTTCTCAGAGCTCGGTTCCTTGAAAACCGCAATCAGTACGGTTTCCCATTTCGGTGTTGGAATCATGAGCAAAATATTTTTTTTTGCCAGGTTTTACGGTTTGAGGACTTCCTCAAGATTCTCACAGAACCGTATCCAAGAAATTACGCAACGCAAATTATCGATCAAAAATCGTCTGCGGTCGGACCAATCGATCGCATCAACCGCGACCTTTCTTCACGCGTCCTGATTCCCGTTCTCTTGAGCGTTTGCCCTGCAGCCACGACGCCCAGGTCACGTCTTTTCTTTCCTATTCCCTCCAAAACAAAAGCTTTGCTGGAGTGTAACATCACGTGATTATATCCTCAGGTTATCCATCGGATTCCGTGAAAATGTCCCAACCACCCAAGGCCGAGTTTAAGAGACAAAAACCCGAATTTAGGTATCTGTCTCCTTATCCTCTAGGTCACAGGATTTGAGTAGCCGGAAGGATTTGGGTTGCTTTCCCCCAACCCCTGGAATGTAAATTTGCAAACCAATAATTTAGTGAAGATGGTGGTGGTATACTGAAGAAGAAAAGTCGATTTGAGGTCCTTTACGTTTGAAAAAGCAGCCTGGGAGGAGTCGGACGTTTCGGGTCCATTAGTCAATTGTCATGGGTCTTTGATTGTAACGGAGATACAGGCACGAACGAGAGAAAAATGACGATTAGGTCGTTGAAAAAAATTTTTTTTCTTTTTCCCAACTTCCTCTCCACTCACCAACTAGCTCTACATTTAGAAGAAGTCCAGTAAAATAAAAATGAGTCGCGCCACTAGTGACGTAAGTCCTCTTTTGATCGAATCGTTAAATAAAATCTGGAACTTCTTCCTAACCGAGTGGAATGTCATCGATAAAAGATGAACTGGGTGGTTTTGTAGGTCTTGCTCTGGTTAGTGAAACCCCAATAGTGTAGGGGGACATCAACTTTTGAAAATATCCATGTTTCGCAGATAAGAGATTAAAATTAAAGATACACGAAAGTGTTTTGTGTTCCAAAAGAGGCAACGGTGACATTTCGAAATGCAGTGAAGACTGGAAAGCGTCACAAAATTATTTCAAATATGCAACGCGACTTGTGAAAACAAAAGGAAAACGCAAACTCCAAGGGCAAGAAGATGGTGGAGACAAATTCTACGGTAAAAGTCTTCAACGATAATAAATAAATAACAAAAGGGAAACGTATCACGGATCGTTTGCTTCATACGCGGAAGAAAGTTTTTTGTTGTTTTTGTTTTGTTTTCGAAACCAAAACAATTCACATTATCGAAAAAAGTTTACTAGCCAGCACACCTCCAGCATCCGTTCTGGCGAATTGTGTTAGTGACTCTCCCAAAAACCCACGGTCACGCTTTTCCCTCTTCCCTTTGTCTATTATTAATAAATAAATAATAATAAAAAAATTGCACGGATTGATAGGAAGCGAAATTGAAGACTGTCTACTGTTAAACCTTCTCTTCCATGGACTCCATCTTCATCCTACCCCACTCGACCACCACTTCTGTCTTTTGGCTTCTTCTCTTACTCGAGGACAAAAGAAACTTCAATTTCAAAACTTTAAAAATAATTTTTATTTTAACAGATAATCCGGATAAAATTTTTCAATTACTCCAAATTGGATTTTGGCGAAAATTAATTTTTCGGGTTTTAGATGTCTTGGGAGCACCGATCGATCCATCGATCGAATCGACAACAAATTTTTTGATTTTATTTTTAATCTTTTGGAAAATTTACCTTCTTCAACGGATTAGCCGTTGAAAATGAGTCAAAATGAATTTGATACTCGCGAGAGGATTTTTTCTCAACTTCTCTCTTTCAATCTGTCTTTCGATTTACTGCTCTTTTGAGTTTAAGCAAAAATTTTTCAGGTACGTGCAATATTCACCGTTAGGTATAGATTGGCTCTGAGAGAGAGAGACGAAAAATTCCGTTCCGGTTTTTTAATGAAGAGATGTTTGTGGTTTTGGATAGAAGAAGACTGTGACCTGACAGAAAGTTAGTACAGAACCTTGTATAAGGTACCTTCTAATGAAAGAACCAGAACTTCTAAGCCTTCAGAGGTTAGAAGAGTCAATATTTGTAGACAGAGAAGAAAGTGTATTGGTACCAAGAGCTGGGATACCAATATGATTCAAATCAGCGAACCAGAATTTGGAAAGAACGACCAGGAGACATGAGCCAAAGACATTTTCCAGAGGACATTATCCTAACAAAAGACTTAAGAAAATAAGAAAGCAAAAATATCTCACAAGTGACATCTGCAAACGTGTAGGGCTTTGCCAGGGCCAACAATAAAGGGTCAACCAAACGAGTATTCACGAAGAATGAAAAAAAAAATGTCCGACACCCACATCTTCGACCTAACAAAAATATTAAAAAGTGGGATTAAGCGATGGTTTAGACAGATGGTCATTCATTTTCCCCGCGCACCTCCATTTTCGTGAAACATAATAGCAAAAGATGATAGAAAGTTCAAAGGGTCGAAGAAGTATGTCAGGCGAATTTTTCATAATGTGTGAGAATGCCAAGGACGCGAGTTTTCTACGCACCCGAAATACTCTTTCAAAATCCCATTGTTTCAGTCCTCGTGGAACGGGGCGGGGATGGAGGAGAGGGCAGCCGTTCGGCCGTATTATTCCCTGTCATCGCACTTACCTAATGCCCTCCGACCACACCGCCTGGAGAACAAAAGATCCGTGACTGTATATCACCCATCGGCCACTTTGATGCGCTTAATATTGAACCCTCCTGCCACTCCGAAGGGACCTTCTTTGGTTTCCGAATACCCTGATGGAATATTGAAGCAGAATTTTTTAGATGGTAAGTGGTCAACCTTGAACGAATTCGCGCATCATTCGATGTTAATGGCGTCGACGAAGAGTGATGATGATTTTATAGCAGATGATGTTGTTTTTTTGTGGCAGATTAATTTGATGATGATATTGCACTTGAATCTGAAATTTATGGCGCTTGTAAAGGTTGACTGCTAACAAATAAAATCGAAAGTTTATTTGGATTATGAAGAAGCATACAAACCGAAAAGTGCCACGGAGGGTTCAAGGAGTGAGCGATGGATCGAGATGGAGATGGAAGGTTCGACCCATCCGGAAACCATAATCTGCTTCGGGTTGGCTCACTTCGGATACCCCCAAAAGCCCCCATCCAGACGTCATGGCGTGGTGGGATAATAGTATGGCGGAACGGGACGGCGACGTTGGGGGGTTCCATCCCCATGTTTCCTCTACCCCAAACCAGCAAGTTTGGGGGGTAGAGGAAACAAAATGAACTGGAAAAGAGATTTTCTATTAAAAACAGTTACAGAAGACGGAAATGACATCTTTCTAAATCAAACTTCTGGAATTCTGACACTTACCGTTTTCGTAGATGTCCAAAAAAGCCTTTAAGTGTTGACATTGGGATGGACAGTTGATAGAAAACCTTTTTCTGACTAACATGGCGTGGTGGGCCGTTGGGGGGTTCCATCCCCATGTTTCCCCTACCCCCAAGCCAGCAAGCTTGGGGGGTAGAGGAAACAAAATTACCTAAAAGGGAGACTTTATATTAAAAAGAGTTACAGAAGACAGAAGTAACATTTCTCAAAATTTAGCTTTTAGAATGCTGACACTTACCATTTTTCCATGGTGACCCAAAACAATCCTTCACCCGGTCCTGATTTTCAATTCTAAAATGGATCCTGTTAATCGATTCCGTTATTCTCGTTTCCCTCTTCGGATTACGTCTCTGGTTAAATGACGTGATACGGTCCGTGAACATCCTATTTAGATTAACAAAAGCGGATCTGATGAATTCTGTTTTTCAAGTTATCGGCAAAAAATCGAAAGTACCCTCGACCCAATGTCTGCAAAATGGAATCAAAGACAAAAAAAACTTTTCCTTTTCTAACCAATCAACCAGAAAATATTTTACAGTGTGACGTTGATGATACGTGAACGGATATCGACGTCTGTGAAAGTCTCAAACAAAAATTTTTGAAAGGTGAATGAAAACTTTTCCCTTTGTCTTCTGGATAGGCCGTCGAAATTGGTCAGGAGGAGGACGAGGAAGAAGGGAGGAAGGTGGGTGTCATGTGAAACTTTAGGAGATAAAATTATGTAAGGAAAGAGTGGACATGACGCAAATTCCTAACTCACGAATTCGTAACAAAAGTAATCTGATCTGTGTGTAATCTGGCCCACGACACGATAGTTCATCAACTAATTCTGCCCAAAAATTCTACGCGTCCGCCATTTTATTTTTATATTTCCCTCCTGTCATTTCATATCTCTCCTGTCAAAAGATCAAAAGAAAAGATGAGACTTACCCGAGCTATTCATGATCATCCAAACAACTTGGCGTCCAACAGCAAATCCATTTCTCCAAACTCTTCCTAAAATATGACTGATGACGTGAATCAAATACCTCCTGTCACTTAGTATAAATTTATATAATTAATTATAAAATTATTTTCTTACCTGTTATTGATGAAGGATGTCATTCCAGACGATGGTACTATTCACAGTCACAGATACACCACACTCTGAATCACTTATTTTGCAAATTGATAACTGTCACTGTTATATACCGATACTGAGTAATTAATATTTGACAGATTTTCAAATTTTAACTCTTTTAGTGTATAAAATAAAACATATACATCGAAAAACCATAAATCGTTCATACTTCTTCATCACCAAAGAGATCATTTACAAGCTGTCCACTCTCCATTATTGTTAAGTGTTACCACTACCCCTAAGTACCCAAACTAGAGATTAGTACCTCTCAGTTGCCATTTTTTTCATTTTGTTGTGACACTCTTTTATAGCTCAGATACTATAAATCTTTGTAAGGTAGAAATTTGGTGCATGAATCATTTGGGTAACCCACAACCTATGGCACCAGCACCAAAAAGGTCGTCAAAGGCTATTAATTTTTGGACTCCTCACGGCTTGAAACTCTTCTCAAGACAATAAAATAAGGAAAAAAATAAATAAATAAGAAGAATTTGTTTGAAGATGAAGCGGTATTTGGTCAACCGCTTCAAGGCATCGGTTCAGGTGGGAGCCGCGAAAGAAAATCGATTGCAACACCTGGATGACTTCGCGTCCGTGGATGTGTGACTTTGGTTCCCTGTTAATTTTTCATTACTAACCCAACAAATGGCTGGCAGAAGTTAGTCCGAAAATGTTCGACACGGTCCTTCCCGTCACCAACCCACGGTTTCCACCCTCGGCCAAGCCCAATGTCTTATTTGTTGTTGGCTGACTTAACAACAAAACTGAGAGACTCGGTTATGGGATGCAATTAATTATGCGACTTAATGTGAGGCCCCCAAATCTTGTCCTTCACATCTTGCAGTTTGAGTCCAATAAAAAATGGCGGGGCAAAAGTCACTTGCTCCTTGCTATTAATCATCGGGTGAAATATCTGTCGCGTCTTTTGACTCATTCTTATGAGAAACAATCTTTTTTTTTATGGAGAGTGAAAAACCAGTAATGTTCCGGAGGTGACCTAGGCCCTAGCTCTCGCACCACTCATTTAGAAAACCAACCCGTGGGTTCACTTCTCGACTTGTTTTATCCGCACTTTTGAATCACAGCAACAAAAGCATTTAAAGCGAAAAGCCACATCGAAGCTGTAAGCATTTTTTTAAAGCATAGTTAGTGCAGAGCTGGCGTTAAGCAATGAAAAAGGGCGTGAGTGAGCAGTGAGTATAAATCATTTAAAATAAAATGGAAATGAAGAAGAAGACATCAGTGACTGATAAAGAAAAGTAAAATCAAAATTCCTTTTTAAAAGAAGCAGTAAGCAATAAAAAGATTAGCAGAGAGAGACCACCCAAAGCTTGAAAAGCTGTCTGCTGGAGCATTGGCAACAAAAGCAAACACCTACACTTGGTATTCACTTTTCACTTGATATCATATTATCACTTATTGATTTTATACTTTTTTATTTTCACTATTTCACTCTCACGATTTGATTTTGATTATATCCACATACACTTTTGTTATTAGACATTTACAGATATATCAAATAATATAGAGCTGACTATGACTTATACACAGCTAACATCAAAGATAATTACACAAATACACACAAAGACAAACGAGACGATACACAAAGAAAGGTAAAAACCAAAAAAGAAAAGTTACATTCATAACCCCCAATCCAACCCAAGTTTTCATTGTTTATGTCACAAACTCACTATAAAAAAATGTCGTCTGCTTCTCTGCTGCTGCCCCGTTCCTCTCCCACGTCCCCACGTCAGTATATAAAGTAACAACAAAGCCTTCTGACTTGTTTAATATTTAAATTTGTTTGTTTGTTAGTATTTATAATTTTTATTTTTTAATCTCTTTAAGTATTTGTATTATCTAACTGAATTAGTGAATTTAATTTTGAAAACTATTTGTTTGTTTATGAATTATGGCTTTTTTTATAATTCAAATTCCACCTCTGTGAAATGATTGATGGTTTTAAGTGTTGTTGAGTGGTTTTGTAATTAACAATCATAAATCTCTGTGTTAGGATGTATTCTCCAAATTGTTTAAGAAGGTATGTATCCTCTAAGTACATTTGTTTTTATAATTTAATACTTAGTTCTCAGAATCAATCAAATTTAATTTGAATATCATTAGCATATTTTATTAATTAGGTTGATAACACTTATCAACTTGGAGTGGATAGTTACTGTGATTTTTATTTATTTATTGAAAGTATTATTCCTTTAGTCTCATCCATAAAAGATAAATTTTTACAGTTAAGCATGATTGATTAATAAAATATTTAAATTTGGGCTGCTTATCATTTCACAATTTGTCTTTCCTTCATTTTGGCTACTCGTTAACTTATTTCATACTTTCTCAATCCTTACAAATTTAAATTTTTGAAAAATTGACAAATGAATTTGTTTTAACAATGATAATATGATTCTTATACTCTAATTAATCATAAAAATAAGATAAAAATGGTTTCATTAAGCTTATTAATTGTTTAAAAACACCTAAATTAACATAATTCAAATTTAAGTATAAATTAATTGAACCCTTCCTCCCAAATAATTATTAATTTCACTTGCACACCAACAAAATTTAAATATTTATCACATTTTTTATTTCTTTTATTGTTAGTTAACTTTAAATTTAGTGTTCTCCAAATAAATAATTTAAATATATAATAACTTATACAATCTTTCATATTTTCCTTTGGTTTATGGCATTAAGAGTATGTGTGTTTACTAAATCCACTCTCTCCTTTCATTCTCAATTAAATTTAAATTTTCACTTATTAGACTTAAAACTGAGTAATTAAATAAATTTAACATTTAAGAATTTAAATCTTACAGAAAAATTTTTCATTTCCATATTTCTAATTATTCAAAATAAATTTTAATGTTTAATGTTTCATGCTTGTTGTTTTATGTATCTTTTATTATAATTCACCTTAAATAACTTTTTCTTCTGAAAAATAATTTTGTATTATTTATTTGTTTTTTTATTTTATTGTTTTAGTAATAAATATCAGAGATTTTTAGTGTTAGGGCTGTTTTAGAAAGAGGAAAACAAGAAATTTTAAAAGTAAGTAAACAGGGCTAATAAAAATCTTGTATGAAGTTTAAAACTGGATTGAGATATGACTTTAATAAGTGCAGAGTATAAATAAGTTAGTATGAAGTAATAAAGTTGGTGATGTGTCTTTCTCCAAGTGTTTGGATTGGGTTTGGGTTTAAAAGTAAAAAAAAAATTTTTTTGGGATTTTGGTTTTATACTCACTCCTCCCCTAGGGTATACCCCTAATTTTTTATTTATTTATTTATGTTTTGGTATTCTACTATACTGTTTTGATTTTCTTAGGTATTATAAAACTGTACTTGAAAAATATTTTGTGAAAAAAAATCTGAAAACAAGTTTTGAAATAAAAATCAAACAGACATCTTCTCTAAATGATTTCTTGTTAAAATCTTTTGGTAGATCTATTCATGTCTACTCTGAATCTTTCTTCTTATTTAATGAGAAATTTTTTTTTTCACTCAAAAGTCAACATTTGAATCCCTCGGAGGCGAATTAAAAAGAAATTCAAGTTTTTCGAAAGTAACATAAAAACGGAAACATCAAGTGAACGACTTATTAATAAACAAATAAGTAGATAAATAAATAATCTCATTAGCGCAGATTCGGTTTTGTACTTGTTTGCACGACTCCTCCGGACCCAGACCTCCTTCCTCCTCACCACAATTTGACTTTCGGTTAGTCTTTTTCACATTTTCGGGGTAGGGGGTGGGGTTCCTTTTCATGTTCTGATTGCCCAAACTCACAAGACGTCCGATTATACAGATAACTTCCTCTACTCATGATTTAAATAATTACATTCTTCGAATTCCTCTCTTTCTTATTTACTCGAGTTCTTTTCAACATAATGTTAGTATGAAAGTGGAATTTTTAAATTAAATATAAACATAATGAAATAGAAGACTGAAATTCGTTGAAGAAGAAGAAGAAGATTGCATAAAGAGAGAGAGGAAGATAGTCCTTAATGAAGATGAAAAGAAATAATTGGGAGATAACGAGTAGTTTAATTAAGTGTAGCATGTAGAGAGGAACAACTAAAATAGTTTAGGTGACCAATTAAAATAATATTTGGATGAGGAAAGATGGACGGGGAGGAGGTGGAGATGAAGAGAGATGAGGAACAAAGGAGAAAATCATGCAAACATGCGAAATAATCCGATTTCAGTCCCAAAAGTCATCTTCTCCTCGCGTGACTTTGGTATATTTATGTGTTTGTCGCCGCTTTCTACGTTTTTTCGTCTGTTTGTTGGTTGTTCGTTCGTTTGTTCTTAAAAGACAATTTCTTTGTGTTCGTGATTGCCCTGGAGATGAGGAAAAAGTTTTGTCTTTGGAAAATGACTCCAACTTCCTTGAAATCTAATCGTCTTATAAATTACCGTCTTGGTCAGTCTTCCGCCAATAGAATGACAGGCAGTACCATTGTATAAAGTCTAGTAGAGGGGATCCAACTACCTGAGAAAAGTACCTTTGCGTATAACAAAAAAGATTTCGATAAAAAAAGGTGACCAAGTATAACCCACCTCTGAGACCCTATTGTGTTTAGAAAAATTTTTGTTCTGGTTTGTGTCACAGAATCATGGCGGATGAGTATAGGTAACAGTTATTGTATTACTTCAAAGGTATTGTTGTTTTTTTATTTATTTCGGGTCTGTGAAACACAAAGACTGTACCTGTGACAAGGCGCAGTAACCTAGACAAAATGACGGTTTGTATTCCACCTTACACTTAAGAATGACATTCTAACATCTGGAAGGATTAGGAGGTCCACCTGATTAAATTCGGAGCCTTTTTTTTTGCAGTCACGCTAAAGTCGTCCGGTTGTGTCACGAAAAACAGTTTACCTCACAAACGTGAAAGAACAGAACATGGCGTTAAATGAGATTTGATGGCCGGTGACATGATCTGCGTTACAAATCCTAAAACAGGTACAGGATGTGGGCTAGAGTCATATTTCATACTAAAAGAGAAATAATAAAAAAAGAAAATCACCTATCATTGTCTTCTTTCTTTGTTTAGTGCATCATGAACCTCATCTTGAGAGCTTCGACATTTCCAGTAACAAGAGATGAATGAAACAGTCACCCATGTCTAAGGAGAATGATGAGTTAGAAGTCTGGATAATGAGGGAAGGTAAGAGGTTCCATACAGAAACACCGGAAGCGAAGTATTTGAGGGGCATCAACTTGGTCAACAGGGTCTTCTGTCAGGGTCACCTTATAATAAATCTTAAAAACGCTTCGAGTTTAGTTCCCACAGGGCACTATATTCTAGGCAAGGACACTACAAGTCAACAACTTTTATGCCTCTCCCACCAACCCCCTCTCGCGCTCTTCATTTCGCAAATGGTGAGAATCTTCCTTTCGCAATCATTCATTCCCGATGAACTTTACAAGTTTAGGGGTCAATTGGTTCCACAGGCACGAAGATTAATAGCCGATGTATGATCAAGGTTAGTGACAAACCCGAAGGACATGAAGACGAGTTTAACGTATATATAAAAAAAAGCAGACGAACTTGAATAATTATTTTTTTATAAATTGAATCAATTGACTCGGAGGCTAATTAATTCATTTACAAGGGGTAAGAAGACATGTTGTGGGTGTCAGCATGGAAACTAGTTCCGAAAACCAGAGAGCTGAAGTGTTAGAAGAACTTCTTGCTCATCACGGAACCTTTTTTTCCTTTTTGCGTCGCTATTTATTGGCTAGCTTTTGTGGTAAAGGTTTTTTGGTGGGCGTCCACCCACTCATCAATCCCGGACCTGGACCACAAATTTCATTTTCATGTTATGTAATAATAAAATAGATTGCGGAATGTTTTCTTGGGCTGCGGGTGTGTGGGCTTCACGGAAGTGTTCACTTCCCTGCTCACTGGGTCTTGCGTTATTTCAGGAGCACTCCGAGACTGAGTGACCGCAACAGAAAGATTATGGCATTCCGCTGGGCATTATATTGTCTTCTTGAGACCTGCAATCATGACACCTTCAAGTTTTTTATTTCCAGATAAAGCGGATCTTTATCTGAGGACGTGAAAATTTTTTTTTGGTTTATCTTGATGATGGTCTAGTACGGTCTTCAGAGTCCGTTGGAAGAGTTTTACGGGGGGCGGAAGGAATCGTGACGAAAATTCCGGAAAGTTCAACACGGGTGCGAATGGGAGAAAATCTTCGGGAGTTGGTCTCAGGAGGGATAGGTTGAGCGGGGGTTCAACGGCGGTGGGAAAAGGTCTCGATGGTTTGCCCGGGAATTATATAATGTCATGACGTGATGCCTCGTGACTTCTAGAGATGCCCTCGGTGACCTAGACTTCAGTGGCAGGTTCTCACATTTCGGTCTCATGACAACCTTTCATTTGGGTTGAGTTTCGAAATGACAGCTGCATCAAGAAATGACCGAAATCACTCACTTTTGTTTCGTTCGAGACGTCTTTTTTGACGGCCTCCATCTCCCTATCCCCCGCTTCTCCAATCCGAAGGAAAAAAAATTTTCTTTTGCTATTGTAAAATTCCGTTGAGCAACTTCTGCCCCCTTTCCTCCTCGTTAATTATTAACTAATTAATTAATGATTTGCAAGGTTAGGATAGTTCTCGAAAAAGTTTCTTTTGTCTTTTTTTGGTCTTCTGTTCTTTCGGATAAAGTCAGCATAATTATCTACAAGTACCCGACTCTGGTTTATTTAGTTTTTTCGTTTCGTAGTTCTATCTGTTATTAGACGTCTTTTATGTTGTTTTTCGGGCTGTTTTGTTGGCGTTTCAAATTTTGCGCCTTTCCTAACATCTATCACCACTTTCTGGAGGAATTCATACTATTCCTTCATTTTCAAAATATTTATCTACTTTTTATTTTGTGACTTTTCAAGTAAATAATTTAAATTTTGTGGTTATATGTAATAACTCTGTTCATTTTTATCGTTAATTTATTTCCCGATTTTATTACTTCCCGCTTAGCCTAACGCGCAATCTTTCTGTCGAGATCTTGCATTACAATGGTAGTGAGAAAAGATTTTCATTTTTCTTTTCGCGCCCTTTTTGCCAGGGATTCAGTAAAACCTGTGTTCGATTTTTATTTTTTTTAATAACATCATCGTATCACTCGCCAGGAGCACAAAGTAAATCTAATCAAAACATCGTCGGTACTTGGTCACAAAGCTCGTCGACAAACCACGTCTTTGTAATATATCTCATAAATGATCTTTTAAGGCGCCCCATTTTCGGTGAGCTCTCTAGCATGCAAATCGAATCCGACTATAAACAACAATACCTCAAGGCTCCTAAGTCTACTCCCGAATACAAATAAAGCTAAAAGGGGGACCCGTAAAAAGTGAAACGCGGAGGAATCACCATTTCAAATCTGTGTGTCTGTGAGTGTCTTGCGTGAAATTTACTGTTATCGAGAAACTAAGCCATCGCGTGAGTTAAGTTCGCTTTGATTTAAATCACCAAATAGGTGTTACAAGCGATAAGTGGTATTAATTATCGTTTTCTGGTTTTTTTAACTCTAAATTTGTTTCGAGCTAAAAAAAAATTATTTTTTCTTAAAAGAAAAGAAATTTCATCCTGATCCAGTCTCCTACGAAAAAAAAATTAATTGCAATAACTAGTAATTATCATCCGCTACGTAAACAAATTAAAATGAAAAGTTTCGGTTATTGAAATTTATCGTGCACAATAACTTTTTCGGACTCTTACAAACTAGACCCTCATTTTTCTCTCTGAGATAATGAAAAGATGTCTTGTGGGTTCGAAAGCAGTAACTCATAAATTGTTAGCTGTCCTAATTTTTTTGAGTTATTATGCCGCCGCCGCGAAGTTTCGGTTCGTACTTGCCATCAACTTAACGATTAATAGAAGGAGCCCTAACTGAATTCGTTGGTTTCTCAAAATCGAAAAAGCTCGTGTCGCGGTGGTGGTTGGCGCACTTTCCCTTTTTTTATAATACCCACCGACCCTGATTGTCTGATATAGCATTTGGGTTAGAAAAATTATTTCCCCAACCTTCAACACCAATGCCTTTTACATGAAAATGATTTATGTCCTTTAACTGTACCACCCTGTATTATATTATGACATAGAAATTTATATAAATTTGACAGAATTTTTTCAAGTGGATTTGTTTTCTCCCTCGGAACAAAAGGTTTAAGGTCGGTTCCCAGATAAAGGTCAGTATTCTTGGATGGTCTCTTTGGGCCTACGCGAACCTTATTTACACGTTTGACATTCGCAGGCGTGGCTCTGTCTAGCCTCTTTTGAATAAATATTTTTATTCGTGAACAACTCTCAACTCCTTTCTTCCAAGGACTTTCCGTCCTGTGCGGTGAGGTATGTGTCGGTTCTCATGACACGTACCCGGCCTTCGTGTGGTCTCTGTTGACCAGATACATTATTTTAAGGAGTTGGTGATGATCAGATAAGTTCTCTGAGGAGGCTGGAAAAGAAACCTTTTCCTATTTGTTCACACGTGGGCTTAGGAGAAAATTGAAATCCAACGCAAATGGGTTGTTCATCCTTGGGTGAGTGAGGAGGCCTATGGCTGTGATTTCATCGGGATTCACGCGGGTCGTTTATCAAATTTTCAAAACCAATTTAAAAAAGGTGTATGAGGGATTTTTGGCCTAATGAGAAAATTAATTGATTTTTTGAGCTCTCCAAGGTTGGCAAAATCAAGCAAAAGATTAGCTGAGAAGTGGGATTTGATTCTTTCTTTGATGGTGTGCTTCCTGGCCTCCATACCTGAGAGAAGATACCATGTCCCTTTCCTATCACTCTCATTCGCGTGGGATATATACAACCCCTAAACAAGTACTTCCACTTTCTCTGCATAGAAACAGTCAACCAGCATAAAATATAAAAGCAGCCTCTATCCAAAGCCAATCAGCTAACAGTCTTCACCATTTTATCCCCCGGAAGAGATAATGCGCATGTCACCAACCGACTCTCTTTTCTAATGGTTGATAAAATTTTTGTTGTCTCAAAACCCTCCCAGGTCGGAGCATCTGTGTTTCAGGTCGTTGCTATCAGGGTGCTTTATTGGGTGACTTTGGTATTCTCAGTCTGTTTGGAAGTTGAAAGAATCAAGGAAAGGTCTTCAAATCAGTAATGAAAATGATTGTAGAGATTGAATCCGGAAACGACAAAACCAAACATTATGTGAGGTGGTCTTGAAAAAACAAACAATCGAGAAAGAAGACAACCAACTACTCTAATCTCCTCAAACTAGCTTCTCATTATAATTTATAACCTTCAATAAAGAGATAACCCACTCAAAAATGAAGAGCCGACGCCCGATACGCACACGAAATCCCTTAAAACCTTGACCTTCTTCGAAATTAATCGATCAAAGAATGACAACCTGACATTTCGCACGAGGGCAAATATAAAAACCAGAGAAACCTATTCACCAACCCCGAAGGACGTCTTCTGAAGCAGTCCCTTCCCAAAAAGGATTCAACAGGAATTAAGACCTAATTAGTGATGCTAGACACGTTCGCAATTGAAAGCGCCATTGAGTCTCTCCTCAGTCTTAGATAAAAAAAAAATTCTCAAAACATCAGTCGTGGTTCTTAAATTTTGGGTTTCCTAACTTCCATCCGGGCCAGGTCCTCTTCTCTGAGCTCCTCTTTCCTCTTCTTCCCCGCTCTCTTTCCCTCATCGCCTAATTATTATAATTTGCTTTTTCGACCAGGTCAATAAAATCTAGTAAACATCAATTTGTAAGCAAAATAAGTTGACTTCCATATTATTAAAATTAATGTAGAAAACAAAAAATGGAAACACAAAAAATGAGCCGCAGGACCGTAGCCAGAGAGCATTGAAAAGTGAATTATTAAAACTGGGTGCTTGGGTGCGTCAAAGCCTCCGGGACAAAATCATTAAAGAAGAAAGGATTTAATACAAAAAAAATGTTTTAATAAATGTTTTAGGGGCTCAAGGAACCAAGAAGCCCCGACCTCCCCCTGTACCTGTATATTTAAAATAAATGATAATTGTAAATGAAAAAGTAGTCGGCTAACGGTAACATGTTGGTTTTGAAATTTTTTTCTTGGGTGCCCAGAAGAAAGGTCGGTCATCGGGAGGGATGGCTCATTCGAGTGTGCTGCATGTTGCGATATGTCATAATCGGTTAAATCCGAAATTAATCAAATGATAAGAACCTGAGAGTTAGTATTTCTGAGAAGAATATCTAAATCACTATCGTTTTGGATGTTTTTTATTATTTTTTTAGGCGCGATTTGTGATGGAAGAACATTTGCATTCTTATCTTCAAAAACTGTTTTGAAGATTGAGAGTTTGAGGGGTATATACCAACTACCTTCACCCATTGAATAGAGTTGAGCTGACGCATGATCAAGCTGATCACAACTCTAACGTGGTTGGTTCTCGGCCATGATTGAACACGATCACCCTTCTGAAAGGCTGGGAAAGCGTGTGGCATGAGCATGCGAGCTACACCAACACTTGCTATTCGTCGTGCACCCCTAAGACACCCAGGTAAGAAACTTTTTTTTAACAATTTGACAGCCATTTGAATGGGAATGACTCACCAATCATACCTGGGCCGTCGATAACCTCCCATCCTTCTATAATAACAACACCTAGGTACCAGTTTTCTTCTCGACTGAAGAAAGTCAAACAATTGGCAAAATCAAGTTCTCAAAAATGGCCCAATTTATAGTAGAAAGAGAAAAATTTTTCTTCGTAATCGGATTATTAAGGGAACGGATAGCAAGGTTAACCAGGTTCAGACGGGGCGTTGGTCTTCAGGTTCACCAGGTTTCTCGGCTGAATAAAAAGAAGAAAAAACATCTTCTTGCACTGATACAAATTTAAATATTTAATTTACGTTGCGTCATTGTTTTTATTTACTTTATTTATTTAATTTATTCTCGAGCCACTTAATTTATTACGTGTTTCTTGCGTACATAAAAAAAGCTCACCCACGCAACCATAATCATCGTCTTTCCGTTTTCTTTTTATTATCTTTCTCCTCCCTTTTTAATGGGGGAGTTTCATTTGATGTTAATTCATCTGCTTAAATATTTATTTAAATTTACCGCGAGTGAGTGTCAAGGATGAGGAACTCGAAGAATGGTAAATCGGAAGATGAGGATCCTGACGAAAGGGATAGCCAGTGAAGTCACAGCCATTCTACCCAAATGGGTTTGTCTGTGTCACACGGCACGCACGTGCTTCTCAAATCAACTTGTAAGAGTTACCAAGAACTAATCAATCACCTCAAGCGGTTGAGTTTAAGAATGAAAGAGAGAGAGACACACACACACACACGATAAACAAAAGAAAATTTTTTATATTTTTGTTGACATGGCGATACAATATTCATATTTAAATATAGGAGTAAAAACATTTATAAAAACCTACGTGATTTCAACGTGGAGACCCCCTATCTAGGCATTGTCGGTGAAAATTATACCTCAGGTACGACAATGGCCGCTTCTATTTACTTTTTTTTTCTTTCCAGCTCTATTCAAGACCGAAATCATACTCCTATTCTTCTACTCAGATTAAGAACATTAATTTCAACATCTTTTTCTTGACTTCAATTGTACTGGAGGCTTCAAGGCAACCTATTCCCCGCTCTGACCTTATTTTCCTTTTAATGTTTTCTTAATTAAACACTTCAATTTCATGCATATAAATGAATAAATGATTTTCCTTCTATCTCTCTCTCTCGCTCTGTCTCTCATCTCTCTCTCGTAACAGGCCTGAGTGGAAATGACAAAGACAAATGGTCCCCCGGGAATGAAGATGTGTTCAGGAAAGGTTAAAGTACCCATTCAGGTATCATTTGTTCCGTTTTGAAAAGGTCTCGACTGACTCCCTGCATAGATTTCTTCTTTTTGAGATGATATTCGGTGATTAGTTGTGAAAGATGGCGGGTGGATGGGGAGTTTGGATCATCTTTTCAATGCGGGAGATCGTTTGAAATTATTTTCGTGTTTTTCCTCCAGTTAGTTGGTACCTAACATGTCTGCTACTTGTTTACCCGAACGTGAGAGCTCCTGAGACCGCGATAACCCAATCGAATCACCGTTTAACCAACTTGCGCAGCATCCTAAAGGATCTAATTGGTCATCATCAAGCGCACAATCACTCCGGGTGAAGGGAGGAAACTGTAACCCAATCTTCGCCAAGTGTAAAAGCTCCTCCCTAAACCATTTCCTTCGGAAACCAGTTGCGATATATACTCAAAGTTATACTCCAAAGGTAGTAAAATATAAAAATTACTGCCTTGGACAAAACCATAAAAACACTAATAAAAATAATTAAATTGTAAGCATCAATTACTCGAGTTGATTAACTATACACGCAAGAGTATATGCAAATTTTTTATCGCGTATAAATACATGTTCTCGAATAACATATAAAAATAAAAACAAGGCTTCAATTTATCTAGAAACTCCTTTCCAATTATCACTATTTCCTGTTAGATAATTTTTATTATTGATGTTTTTATATATTTCCCCACTTAATTTTTTTTATTATACTGTATATCTTGTTCTGTTTATATGTATGTCTTCATTACTTCAGATTTATTCCCCGGCCTGTCTGTTTGATTGTTTATTTATTATGGTTTGGAGATTTCCTCGTCGATTTTATTTAATTGCATACAAAGTTTAAAGAAGTTCTATCTAGATAAATTAATTGTAAAAATTTTTGTTATTTATAGGAATTATAAATAGAGCAAAAGTAACCTGATTGGTCGTATAATTAATTAGCAGAAAGCAACAGGTAACAATTTTAATTAAATTGTTTTTACGTGGCTGAGGTTAAATATGTAAACAATTGAACGTACTACTCATTTCATGAAGGAGTTGGGTTACCTAGCAACACAATCTTATCTTAAGCTGAAGTAAACGTAATTGATTCGTTACTACCAACTACTTCTTTAATCATGTTAACTTACATTGTTGTGACATGTGCTCGTGTGCTGACACGTACATTAAAATACATTCGACTTGAGTGCAGTTAAATCTGCTACAAAGCTAATTCATGTGAGTGGAGTGCTGCGTGAGTGAGTGAGTATAATTTTGTGGTTTCTATCCTTTCCGTGATGCTGTAGCCCAAATCCACGGACGAATAGACACGGGTAGCTCCGGGGGTGCCTGTGCAACCAGTGCGACGATGCGACCTTAAACCGTTCAACCAGGGATAACACCCTCCGAGGCCTGGATCATCTCAAATCTGTACTATACAGTTCCCTTCGAAAAAGACACACCACCTAAACTTTCATTACGGCTTCTCCCAGGCAAAAGTAGCTTAGCGGGGTAATGGGCTGAGTGGGAAGCCGGATGATGACCATCTCCTCCTGGCCAGTAAGGAGTCCGGCTCAGAGAGAAAACCAAATGAAAGACTTCTGAGTGAGACCTTATACCTAATATTACTAATATAACTCTCGAATTCCTGAATAACCCAGAAGGAGTGTATGTGGCCTCTAGTCCAGAAACTGCACAATAACAGACGAGAAAATCCGAGTGCCGTCGCGCCTTACGGCACCCTGGCCTCAGAATTATCCCATGTGGACAGGGATAAGGCTGCAAGGATTCCGATATGGATGAACAAGTAGACGATCGCACCGTGGCACCGGTTGCCCCAGCCCACCCCCGGGGCTCCCCGCGCACTTATCTCTACATGCGAGGAACCTTAACTTGTAGACGCTGCTGCTTAAAAGTGCTTAAACCTAACGTGCATTCCGAAAATTGACATAAACCAATCAACTTAATTTGTTTAATTAATAACAGTTTTGAACTTTAACCTCTCATCCGAATTTTACAAAACAATTCGAGAACATAACAAATAAAATCGAGTAGCAACTTGCTAAGTTGATTGTTTCGTAGCGGGAAAAAAAACCTGAAAACCTGTTTGAAAAGCGGATACTGAAAGAGGGCGTCCATCCGATTTTTCAAAAAGTCATTGAAAGGACCCCAAATTAAAATAATTAACGACCGAAATCGGCATTTTGTTTCCTTAAGCCCCTCTCCCCTTCCTCCTGATTTTATTTTGGTAATAAATCCCAGCTAAGAAAGTTTTATGATTTATTACTCGGTTTATGGAGTCGCAAAAATTTATAAATATAAAAGCGCGGTATATGTTCCGCTTAATCAGTGACATATTGCGCGTTTGGAAACCTTGACATGGGAGCGGAGTAGGTGGTCCAATTATCACTATACCCTCAGAAGAATCACTTGTCGTATTAATATTATGACTGATGTCACGTGACAGGATGTCCGACTATGATATGAGTGTGTTTAACTTATAGTTTTGAATTGAATTAAAAATGCAATTTAATTTAAATTGAAGCCATTAATTAATTAATTTGGTATAGTCGGAAAAGTGTGAGAAAAAACTCCGCTCGTAGGGTCACACGCCATCGGTTTGAGTTCTAAATGTGAAAGGTGTGCTATTCGGCTGCCGTATGGCAGCCAAATAGCCCCGCCACTACCTCTACGCCAATTGATGAAATGATGTTGGTACTCCCCGTTTTATTGCCCCTTCAAGAGGTGTAAAGTCACCGACTTGTCTTGGAAACCGAAGGACAGGGTTTGGGTGTACACAAATGGATGGCAACATCTCCAGGTGGGCTCTATATCATATGGAAAGCCTAAAACCAAGCCCTAAGTTGCCACGTTCATTCATTTGAAATCATTGTAGGCGCTATGTTGCTTCTTTTTTTTGCATTTGTTTTTCTTATCCGAAGGTCTTGAACCCATGGGTCTAGCCAGCAACACCTCTTGAAGTGGAATTCAGCGAAGATATGCATCCGCCTTGACCTGGGTTATACAACCCGGAGACGGGATCATTCCATCAATCGTCGTCTTTTTCCCACCTTTCCTTAGAACCCACCGACTTTGTCTACCCTCTTTGACATCTAGCACGACACGAGAGTTACGCGATTTGGATGATTTCGGTCAGCAAGGACGCCGCTTTTCAAGGTGGTTCAGATCTTTTTCTAGCCACTTAGACTGGGTGAGTCATTATTATTTTTAACCAGAAGCGTCTTGGCTTTATTTAAAAACGTTCGTTTGAATCCACGAAGGAAAAGAGTCGAAACAAGTGTGAATAATGTGCGTAAGCTTTGTGGATGCCCCCTAAAGAACCCCCAGTGCGCGTTGTTTTTCTGAAATAGTTGAGCGTTGGATCGACGTTTGCAAACCTGATTATTCTTCGTTATAAGCAAAGTTAAGCAAACAGGGGACAAGAAAATAATAAAAACCATAATCAATTTCCCTTTCAAACGAGCCTCATTGTCCGTTGAGGTCAAATTTCTTAAAACTCGCTGATTCAGTTTCGTACAAGAAAGAAAAAAAAAAGAAAAGTTGCGTCACGTTCCGGTAGACGAATAAATCCAACCAGATAAAATTCAGGGTATTCAGATAATAGCTCGTAATTAAATGAATCAACCGAAATGGGTGGAGGAGGAGGTGGGGGAGCTCAAAGCCAGAAGGCCCCGAAAACCTAATTACTTGGTCAAGTTTTAAAGTGATTAATACCAAAATGGAAGACTTCAGATAAGGACAACGATTTGAGAGAAAACGGAGTCGAAATGATAAATGGCAAACGGAAGTGTCGTTTTTTTAAGAAACGAACCCGCCATTTTCAATCTCAGATAATGTTTGGCTTTCGGTAGCAACGACCCTGGCTTAAAATTGATTGATGTTTGCTCAAATTGGCCCCACCAAAATCGGTTTCGTTAATTGAAAAATACCAAATGAAACCTTATACCTGACTATGGTCATTTGCGTGTCTAAGGTCGACCACACGAGCCTCATCTACTACTTCCCGAGATAAGGGTTTTGTAGATAGATAATTGTAAAGTACAGGCTTTGTAAGATAGTTATCTCAGATGAAAGATGGTAGCGACGAGAGTAGAGGTCTGAAAGATGTTTACAAGAGACTACTAGAAATTGTAGTCGGAGGAGGAACTAGATACCATTATCTTAGGTATCGTATTCTGTGATTAGTTGTGTTAGTTAAGATAAAAAATTTATACTTGCGGGCCGGAAATCGGAGAACAACATGAACAACAACTAAAAAAAGCGCGAGAGATAAAAAGAGACAAGGATGTCCCGGTTGTAAGTGTCGCCCATTTTTATCTATAATGGATAACAAGTTTTCATTTTGATTTTCTTACTTTCTCACGTAATTCCGAATATGTTTGGTGAACAGACGGACATCGAGCCAACGCCCAACAGCTTCTTGACCGTTATTAATCACGGGATAACAAAAGAATACGAAGAACTTTTCTTAGGGACGTTTTATTCATAGCAAGTGGTTTGGTGAACATGTGCACATCGTGATCATGCGTTCCAAGCTTTTTGAGTCACGTGTCTGAGAGGAGTACTTGGAAACGTCGAGACACCCACACGGTAATCTATTAATTCGTGAAATGAAAACATCTTTGAGTGAGTTTACAAGAAAAACGTGGTCTCGATCAACATCCCTCCCTCCCAGCCCCTTCAAGGTCAACACGCGAACCTAAAAAATCAAAACTTCGAAACTATAGAAATAAAAAGCTCTTCAAGGTTTGTCTAAGAGAATTTCATAAACAGTGTGTTCACGAAACCACTTCACTTTCTCCCCGTTCATCTCAATTCGAACTTCCATCTTGAAGAGGTTAAGCGTGATCGCTTTCCTTTTTTTTTAAATCTTTGTCAGAGTCCTTCTTTTAGCTTCTCGAAGGACAACTCTAAATACGGTAATCGAATTTAAAAATTTGTGATTGACTACTGGAAGTTCGAATGAGGAACTAAAAACGTCCCCGATTCCCGAGAGTTTATAGTAGGACGTTATTCGTCATAAATAACAAGACAATGATTTATTAATTAATTAATTTAACACATATATTGAAACATTTAATAAAACACAAATCAAATAATAAACTTCGGAGAAAATACTGACAAAAATAAAACATGCATAAAACATTTGAAAACATCAATACAACTATGTTCCCAAAGAACCCCCGACACAAAAACCTGACCACCGCACCTCGCCATCGACATTCCCATTCCTAAGGGTTCTTAGGGAAAAATTACAAAAGAGACTAATAATAAACCATCTCCTCGGCCAGCAGGCCAGTCCCAAAAATATCACCCATCTTCAAACTCAGGATCGCGTACCTGAGAATTAATTTTCCACACCAAAAAAAAACCGTAAATGATTTGTACAGATGCGTTTTGGAGGACCAAGACAACCAAACACTGTATGGTAACTGTTTTTTTGTGGATTTGAAATAAATACCTTAAACCTATGTGGGCTAGGTTCAACTCTGGAAGGTATTTAAAAAGGAAACATAAAACGCGGTGACGAAACTACACTACTGTTTTGACCAAATTGTCAAAAAGTATCCTCAAGTCCAAAACCCCTGTCGTTAGACGTATTCCTGAATTTTCCTGTTTAACTTAATTTTATGAGAGCCTTTTAAAGTCAGAACTTAACCTATACCTGAATGAGAGAAAAATGCTATTCGACACTCCGGTTCTGAGCCTCCGAGGAGGTTGACCTTCTTGAAAGCTGATCTGTTTCGTTCCTCTTAAGCTATCTTAAATTTAATTACCTGAGTTATACGTTTTGACTTAGCCTAATTAGCCTAGCCCAGTGACTGTGTTGTTAGCTAAAAGTTAATTTCTTCCCATCCCTCCCCTTATTTCGTTTCGGGACGGGATTTTGGAATAATTTGAAAACTATGGTCCGACTTTGAGATAAGCAATGATCTTCGTTTGAATTTTTGTGTTGTCCTAGATTAGATGACACTTTTGGATTAACTGTTTGAAGTATTTTCTCCTGAGGTAATGATGTTTCGGACCTGAAATTGTTTGAGTTTGTGGATAGATAATCTGCCAAATGAGATGGGTGTGTTTACTCGAAAAAGCCTAACTCACATTTTTAGTAATTTTGAAGGGTACCATTTTAGACGAAGGTCGCTTGCTCATCTTTGTAAAATTTTGTTTTGAAGATATCGTACTACGAAATGGAAACAATGCGTTTGTAACTAATCAAATTTGTATTAACTTTTAGCAAACACGGCCAGCTGGGACTATTCAAAAACGAAAAAATCATAGATAAAGAACGAAATGCTACTGCAGCCCCAACTAATCCGCACGCGATCCTGTCACGAGGTCATAGCTGCCGAACTGCTCTACTGTATGTCCGTCAGGGGAAGTTAATCTGACTGTAATGTGCATAACGAAATAAACGAAATGATAATATAAGCGGCCCATATCTGAAATTTATAGTGCGAAAGCCCAGGGGTACAGGTCTACCCGTACTTTTGATGGATAATAAAATCTGGACTTGGTATAATCCGGGGAGAGGAAACGTAAAAGAGAACATGAATGAGAAACTAAACCATAACGAAAATATAAAAAATTAAATTACCCTCTTCAGCCACCGACAGCCCGGCGAACTTAATCGCTCAGACGACTGCCGATGAAGCTGGACTACTTCTTATCGCCCTTAAAACTACCTTAAAGATACCTTACAGACTAAAAAATCGTAAGGAAAAACATAATGTAAAAACCAAGGGAAACGAAATTAACCTGGTGCGTACATCGGCCATGCTCTCAGGGGTGTGACACCGCGCCTGGGCACAGTCCGTGCCGCGCTACTTTATTTACTGTCCAAAACTGGAGTTATGTCCTAAACCTAATTAACCTAATTAACCTAAGCCTTAATTACTATCAAAATCAAAATTTTTAAATGAACGATGAACCAAACCATAACAACTTAAATGAACTGAAATACCCTCGCAACCGCAACTAGAATGAGGCATCGAGGCCCGACTCTAGCCGCCGCATTGCGCTACTCTTCTCGGATTCTTAGCCTAGTCTTAAAGTACCTTATAACTAAAAACGAATCAAATCATAGATAAAAACTCAAAATTTTCAAAAAGACTAACAGCGATCGCTAGACTCGAAAGTAAAGCCAATCCACTGTGCTACTCAGCTTCTCAAGACTTATATCTAACTTATATCGAAAAACGAGAACTCAACAAACCAAGGATGGTAATGTTTCAAAAAGGACTACCGCAGTTATTTTGACACATCCGTCAGATTTGCGAACATCTGTCGGTGGTTCTCTAACTGCCACTACTTCTTATCATCACTCTAGAACTTAACGAACAATTTTAGATGTATGCCTTCATTTTTTTTTTAGCGAAGGGGTTGACTGATGTGGATGTTCTTTATCACCATTTTGCCTTTTACTGAACAGTATTTAATTGATCAAACTGCGATTCAAACGTGGCAAGGTATCCCACAGTGTCTGTGGGAGTGGTAATGTTTAAATATACCAAGAATCGGGAACTGAAAAATCAAGGGGCCTTGGAGTTGTGCGATACATCGCGATACGAAAAGACAAAACAAAAAAATTTTTTTTAGAAACCCAATTTATACTTCCAGAGTTAAGTAGTCCACAAACACATAGAAACCAAAAATTCAAAGTTATGCCTAGATGTACAAATTTTTTTTGGATTTTTGTTCATTTTTTAAATTTTTTTTGAGGAGAACCTGTTAATGATGTTCAGACTGAATAACAATTCAATTAATTAATTAATAATTAAGTGTGATGGTTACAAAATAAATTGTGTTCTATTACAAATTAGTATCCAAGTCAGAAATACCAAAAATTTTGATTTTAATTTAAATTTGATTTTTGAGAGGAAGTGATTTTGTTTGTTTGATTCTGTTGCGACTGAAATTTCCAAATCCTTGCTATCCAGTTAATAGTAAACTCCTCGGACTTAACCTAATTAACCTAAATTATGCTAAATTTGCGACACAAAACCACGAAAATAAAAAACATCGTAGGTCATAACTTTGAGCACAAAAAAGCGGGATGACACAAAAGCAAATCATAATTTGTACTAATTTTCTCCGCGTAAAATAAAACACTAGCAGCTGAGGGTTGGGGTACACTACAATCCTGCGGGAAAACGATAATTTGTCATAATTGATTTGTTTATGTTGTTCCCAAAAATCAACCGCAGGTTATTCAAGACAGGAAGAGAATGGAAAGACCTGTCATCAAGTCGCAAGAGATATTCTCTAGTGAAATAAGTTGTGGGTAAGCTCTGCCATCTGGTATTTTGTCCGGTACCTATTGCCAGAATTGATAGTCGGTTTTTAAGGTTTGAAGTTTTGTGCTACGTGACTGATATATCGGATCCCCGGGAGTAACCTTATCCGCATTTAAATCTGCGGTTAAGGCTACTCCACTTGATTATCATCCATACCGGATACAAGACCCGGTATTGTTGTCCAGGGTGTTAGTGCCGGCGGTGGCACTTATTCAGCAACAAAGAGACCAGAGTTAATGCCGTTGCTGAATTTAGAGAGAGATCCCTTGGGTCGACGGGCAGAGACACCCACCTCAAGAGATACCTCCCAGTGAAATAAATTGTGGGTAAACGGTTATCTTCTGGGTAACTATTGCCTCGATGAATCGATACTTAATATTTTTGTTAGAATTTTTGTGAAAATTGACTGACATCGGGTCTGCGGAAGTAATTTTAACCACAGATTAAATTAACCGGATACAAGACCCAGCATTGTTGTCCAGGATGTTAGTGCTAGTGGTAGCACTCATTCAGCAACATTGTAGAACCAAATTTAATGCCGTTGCTGAATGGGGCGGGAGGGATCTTTTGTGGGCCGACAGGGGGATTCCTTGGCTTGATAGCCATGGTATCGACAGGAAATTAGGGGAAGGTACTTGGGATAGGAAGGACGGGATGTATAAGGGTGGGAAACCTGCCTAACCACAAGAGATTTGCCTCCCAGTGGAATAAGTTGTGGGGGGCTTAGTACAAACTATCTTTCCAAGGTAACTATTCCCTCAATTACTTAATACTTAACATTCTTTTAGAACTTTCGTGACACGTGTCAGATATCATAGGTGTTAGTGCAGGTGGTGGCACTTATTCAGAGACCAGAGTTAATGCCTCTGACGAATTTCGAGAGAGATCTCTTGGGTTGATGGGCAGAGATACCTCCCAGTGGAATAAGTTGTGGGCAAACTGTTATCTTTCTGGTAACTATTACCTCTATCAATTTAGACTTGATATTTATGTTAGAATTTTTGTAACATTTGACTGAAATATCGGATCTTCGGGAGTAACCTTACCCGCATTTAAATCTGCGGCTAAGGCTACTTCACTAGATTATTATCTATACTGGATACAAGACCCAGTATTGTTGTCCAGGATGTTAGTGCTAGTGGTAGCACTCATTCAGCAACATTGTGGAACCAAATTTAATGCCGTTGCTGAATGTAGAGAGGGATCTCTTGGGTCGACCCACAAGAGATTTACCTCCCAGTGGAATAGAGTTGTGGGGGAATCGTACAAACTATCTTTCTCTTTCCCGGGTAAGTATTCCCTGAATCAGTGAGGTAAAAGATACCTCCCAGTGAAATAAGTTGTGGGTTAACTGTTATCTTCCGGGTAACTATTGCCTCCATCAATTTAGATTTGAAATTTTTGTTAGAATTTTTGTAACATGACTGATATATCGGATCTTCGGGAGTAACCTTACCCGCATTTAAATCTGCGGCTAAGGCTACTCCACTAGATTATTGTCTATACCGGATACAAAACCCGGTATTGTTGTCCAGGATGTTAGTGCTAGTGGCAGCACTTATTCAGCAAACATTATGAGACCAAAATTAATGCCGTTGCTGAATGTAGAGAGGGATCTCTTGGGCCGACCGACAAGAGATTTACCTCCCAGTGGAATAGAGTTGTGGGGGAACCATACAAACTATCTTTCCCGGGTAATCATTCCCTCAACCACTTAATACCTAACTTTTCTGTTAGAACTTTCGTGACACGTGTCAAGCTCAAGATGATAGTGCCGATCTTAGCACTCAATCAGCAATAATATATGATGAGAGTTATTGCTGAATTTGGAGAGAAATCTCTTGCGACTATGAAACGTGGGCTGTAGATGTTATTTATGACGACATAATTAGCGTCTATGGAATTGTGTATATGTATCAGTAATGTTAAATGTTATACATTGATTGAGTTTTCGTTATGAACAACTTGATCTTAATCATATAAATCGAGATTTTAATAATATATACACCAATACAGCCACGTAAGACCCTCGATATTTCAATAAAGTTGCTCTCTACTTTGTATTTCTTAGGGAAGAGGAGGAGGAAACATTTCTGTCAAAATTATATTCTTCAGATAACTTTTAGATGACAAGTTACTTCATAGCCCAGGTAGTTAGAACCCTCAAAGATATTTTTACTTTCGACTTCAGTGTTATTCATTGATGTTGTCAAAACTTTTGGATATGTTTGTAGAAATTTTCTCGCTATTATCACTACCGGGCCTATGAAAGGTGGTCAAATTTGAATTGATATCATCATCATCTCTTCCTCTTCCCTGGTTTTCATCATCGAATGATGAATGTTTGCGAGATTTTGAGGGTTCTGTTTGTTTAGTATCATTATCAGTTTTCCTTAAAATTCTGTGTATTAATTGCGGGGAGACGTAAGGGGGTCGAGTCACTATATAATGTCTGGTAAAACCATTTTGACCGGTAGATGTGCCCGGAATATTGTACATTTCGTCTTGCAGTTCGTCTCTGACGGATGGGTATGAGACCGAATCTCGACCCATGTTTGGTTTTTTGATTTCACACCAAGTGGAGGATCCTTGATGTGATATCTTAAATCCCCGCTTTGACGTTATTTTAAATATTGATTCTATACTCTTCTAATGATTCTTTTTTAAATGATTCTCTTTATCTTCTATTTAATGATTCTCTTTTATCTTCTATTTAGTGATTCTCTTGTATCTTCTATTTAGTGATTCTCTTTTATCTTCTATTTAATGATTCTCTATTATCTTCACCAAAAAAACAATCGTTCACTTAAACTTTGTATGATGCTTTTTCAAAACTTGTTAATTTCACTACACTACTACACTAGCCTTGATGGATCATTCCTGTTGTTATGATCATACATTCCCATTCACGCTCGGATGTTCAACCCAAAACTCCTACCCCAGAGTTTGCTGTTAACAAAAATAACAAAACTCACGTAAGCCACCATTTTTATATTATAAAATGATTAAGTAGCTAAAGATCCCTCTTCAAGAAATTTTTTTGGTATCTGGGCCATCACTGGGTTCAGTATGTCTCTTATAACCATAACATCAACCCTCATACCCTTCCAAACCTAATTAATACTCTCATTTAAACTGTTATTCCAGTCAGCTGTGGTGTATTCCCCTCTCCTTCCCTTAAGTATGGCCTTCATAATCGGTTCCTTCCGTGATGGCCCACCTTAATTACAACCTCAAAAATTTTTTTAAACGTTTAAAGGCCCCAAGGTTCCGTTTTAATTTTTCATTATTCCCGTTAATACATAATTGCTTAAGTCGTATTTTGAGGGCAAAAACTAATTTAAGCAAAAAAATAAAAATAAAGAAAATTAAGCAATTCCGATTGGATCTCACGCATTCAAATTTTTGTGTTGCGCTAACCGTGAAGACTATTTTCTCTTTTAATGGCATCGAGTCTCGCCATTTTTAATTTTAAATTAAAAAATAAATTTAGTTCGATAAAATATGTTTGAACATTCAAATCGTGATTGGATTGGATATTGCGAAATTATAATACCGCATAAAAAAAATCTAAATCACTCAATCCGCATGAAGACCATAACTTACCTTTATTTGGATGATGATCGTCTGTAAAAATATGATATTGGGGGAGTCCTGCAGGAGAGTGTTATAGTTTTGTTTTGTTTTTTTGGCTTCTGCCAGTGGTGGTGGTGGACGGTTGATGTTACTTCAAAATCTCAAATTTCGAAAGTCTGGGAGTGGGGCGGGGGGATTCATTAATTTAAAAGGGAGCCAAAGATTGGGCAATCCAGTGCCGAAAGATGTTTTCTTTTCATTTCTTCTCACAAAAGGAGAGCGGAGCGCTGGGGAAAGACTAACAACAATCGAACTATGAAATTATGGAACAATAGACTAAGCAATTGTTTTTATTGTCTGAGATTTTTGGACCGCCTACTTTGGGATCCTGATGCAAAAACGGTAATCGCCAGGCATCAAGGCTGAATAAAGTTTTTTTTAAATATCTATATTAATATCACGAAACAATGTAATTGACACGGACATTTTTTTTTCAGTGTAAAAGGTAAAAAAGAAAAACAATTTAAAAAAATAGTTTGATTATGGTTGGGAAATTCATTTTCCATTTTTTTGCATTCATTCCTTTCAAAAGTAATTGAGTTTGGGTGACGTAACCTCTCCTTCCCTACCCCCTCGGGGACACAAAAATTATATTATGCCTATTTCATCCTGGTAGTCACAACATACGACAAAATACTACAATCCAATCGAGTATAAAAATATAATAAAAATAAATTTCTTACCTTATCTGACGTGGTGGTGGGCTCCCAGACGAGGAAAACTGAAAAGACGTCGGGAAAACGTTTCGACAGCAAACTCCAGAGTCTCCAAGATGTTCTCCTGTAGTGACCGCTTTAATTATGGATTGTTTTAAAAAAGCAACGACAAAGAGTGAACTGAAAGCAAAAAAAATCTGAATTACTGTTTGAACAAGTGAAGATGTGATTTTATTTTCTTTTTTTTAGGCGCGTCGACAATTTCAAAGTCATTGATTGCGTTACAATGGATACGATTAATTGTTTAAAGGGGAATTAAGTTGTTTTTTAAGGTGAGCGGCGCCAAAGAGTCCACCTAACCGCCTATCTCATTGTTCCATCGATTTATTTTAATGCCCTAACTATTTATTTATAAACAAATGATAATGATAATAAAATCGAGACAAGTTTTTTGTTAATAAAATTCGACCTCACACTTCAACTCTTTTTATATTCTTGTTTCTTTTTTTTTGGCGGGATCGAAAATGGCCGAAGGGATTTTTTTATAGTCTACCTGATTGCTTGATGTCAGTTTTTGGGGGTGAAAAGAAAATTCCGGGATTGGGTTGGTGTAAAGTCCACGCAGAAGGTTTTCCAGGCTCCCTGGAATAGTGTCATAAGTTGAGAGGGTAAATCAAATTTGATTTTTCTCTGCCCTAATTTTTTGTTTGAGAGGTGGGCTGGTGGAAGGGGTGTGTTTGAATTGAATTCCTCGTGTTCGAAACCCGTGAAAATAATTACAAAGGTCAAGGGCCCCGCAATAGACAATTTAAAGGAAAGTGATTCCGTGAATGGCCTCACGATCTAATTCCTATGAAATAAGTTTTCTTCGGGGCGAACTACTGATGACATAAAATTTTCTTCAAACATGTTTATCCTTTCATGATTCTTTTAATTATCCTCGTTACATCATATATTCGAATTTTTTTGTTAATCACCTCGTTGCAAGGTTTTTATTTGCCATAATTTATCATTTCAACCTCCTCGGTCCGATTTGTTCGGAACCGACGCCCAAGGAAACGACACTCTTTACGTTTCCGTGTTTTGCATTTGTTCGGTTTAACAAATGATGCAACCTCGAGATAGGCAAAGAGAGAGAGAAATGTTTAAGTAAACAACCGCGGTACCTAAGAAAGTGTACCGAAAGTAAACAGGACCACCGTGTCTGATGCATTCCCGCAAGGCCTTTGATTAATAGAGGTGGGGTTAGGATAAGCAAAACCCTCAGCGGGTAGTTTTCTGCAACATGAGACAGAGACGTTGACTTATTCTAGAACATGATATCGAGAGATGTCTTTTGATGTTTTCCGTGATTCTCTTATTTGACCCCGAACATTTCGTTTGACATTAAAACAAACGTGTGACTACAAAACTTTCTTTATTTTTATTTCTTTGACCTAACCGCGGATCGAAACCTGAGTCAGTGATTCTAAAACGCAAAAAAAAAGGTCCAGCTCTTAATATGGGAGTCAAGACCCATTAAGAAAATAACTAAAGTCATCTGTGTGAGCCAAAAAGGAAGCAAGATCATTGAGAAAGAATTTAAATTAGATTCACACATTTAATAAAAAAGTAGCAGAAGCCAGGTTTAGACCTATCACACCATGAACCTAACACTATAAGTGGCTACATAATGAAAAGAGTCATCAAATTGAAGACTTTAAGAGATGACACGGACTCCATTAAGAGACAAGAAGATGTAACAATATCCGAATCGCGTAACTTTGAATTGGTGATTGCAAAAAAAAATTTTTTTTGTCTTGTTGAGACTGCCATTGTAGTGGTGTGGTATCTTGACTACCAGAAAATTTATAAGACAAGCTCCCCAAGCTCCCAAAAAGTTTCTAAGACTCGAAATCAGGTACGTAAATAGAAACGTCAAAGGGTTATCAGGCTGTGAGTGAAGAATCAAAAAGAAGTGTAATGCATGAGGGTGTATGAAAGAAATTTTCGGTGATGTAAAGATCTCGAGAATGATGTTCATGACAATCGGAACCAATTCAAGGATCGAACCTGTCTATCAGAAAGAAAATTTCCCTTTTCTTCTCACTCGGCAATTTTTTTGAATTAAACCTGAACGGACGTTATTGCCAAAATAAATATTTTTTAGAAGACTGCACTGGGGAGCGCATTCTTTGAAAGGTCACTGGTTCAGTTCGCTTATTAAAGAATTCGATTCTCAACTTCTTTTGTTACGTAAAGTCAGTGGCGTATCTTAGTTAAGGTGGGAGAAGGAGAAAAATGAACAGTTTGAGGTTTGAGAGAAGTTAATAACGGAATTGTTGGATATTTTTTTTAATTGGGTGAACCTAACAGCCTCCATAAAACCAAAAAAGTGTTTCGGAATCACGACTTTGAATCCCATTAACCAGTATCGTATCCGATGACTAAATAATTCCGTTTTTGAACCTGCACGCATTACATTCCCTCGCGTAACTCCTACCTAACTACCTTGCTAACTTCTTGATTTTTTTTTAGGTACCCTCGTCAAAATTAATCTGAGTTGGCTGTGTAGAATTGAGTTGAGTCGTCAAGACCTTTTGTAACGGATCTATTAAGAACGTGGTCAAACAAAATGATAGACAAGAAACAATCAGTGGTTTAGAACTTCATTACAAACTTTGAGAGAGAGAGAGAGATGAAAGAATCAGCATCGTCATTGGATATCAAAAGTAGATCAATTGCCGAAAGCGTTTATTACAAGAAGATGCATGGGACGGAGTTTGAGTCGCGAGTCTTGCATCAGACACAACGTAATCTTGAAGCTGAAATGTTGCAAAGGAATGATTCATGCGGTCAGACAACAATCGCCGAGTGGAAATATTTTGGGTGAGTCCTCCAAAGGCCTACACCCTGAAATAGTCGTCGTAGCTCCTGAAATAAATTTTTAAGATTCACGGGTGTAATGCCTTCGAGTCACACCTCGAGAGCATCTTCAATCGGACATCGTCGCATGTATGAGCCACTTGCAAGCTTGCCCCGGGGCGGTCGTGTGACGAAACTCTTTCAGTTTTGCCGCTTTGTTCCAACTACCTTTCTATCATAATTAATGGCACGAAAGAAATATTCTGAAATAAATCGCGTGGCGATAGAAATCCGCGAGACTTCTCATCTTGTTTAGCTTACGACTTTCCCGCCGATTGCGATCCTCCTTGTTTCCCTCCGCCCACTCTACCTCCTCCTCCTCTCATTTTACTTTAAATTAGACAATAAATAATCCGGTAGATAAACTCGACCCCGTTTCATAAATCAAATATTTTGTAAAAGAAGCTTTGTTTTTTCGTTTCCCCATGTTTGTCTTATGTGAAGTTGATAATCTTTCTCATTTCCCGACTTTTCTATTTTCCCTTTTGAGCTTTTAATTAGTTCCGACTGTAAGATTACGTCACAGGTTGAAAGCATAGGTGATGTATAAAAATCAACACTCACCCAGTACAAGATGTCAGCGATGATGAGGGCCTGGATCCTGAAGTGATAGTGTAAGCAGTCAAGTTTTCTGAGGGCTCAGTTTACACCCATTATTCACAGCAGGTATTTAGGTTTTAGGTTTTTGTGTTTTGGGACAGTAAGGTAACTTTGGGAGTTTAAACTATTGAGGTGTAGGAAGGAATACTGGAATAATGGGTGATGCTTAGCTGAGAACTCAGAAAACAAGACCCCCGACACCAGTTGATTGGCCCGTTCCTCTCCTCCTGTCCTGCCATCAAGTTGGGTTGTTGGTCCGCCTTTTGAGAAATCCTAGTTTCTACGACTACGACCTCACTTATGTACTAATAAGTAATTTGAATCAACTTACCAATTGGCAGAAGTGATAAGTCCGTGAACAAGTTGTTTATGGCGAGAAAGCTAAGATGTTAAAGCTTTCTCTGTGATGTCTGTCGTAATTGTTCGGATACATTTCTGAAAATAGAATTAAGAAAAAGGCTTAATAGTAGTTACGAGTGCACGTGTCAGAGTTTTTTCCTTTTTAATATTTTATTATTATAAAGAACCTGATTCAGGTCGAAAACTGATAAACTCAATCGACCATCTTTTGAATGACTTAATAAAACCGATTTGAAACACATTAATAAAAAAGGCATCGATCCATAAAGGTTTCTTCTTTTCAGAATCGTTTAAGCGCAGAAACCGTTGGTTTTAACTATAACGAGGTCTTCTTATCACGTTCGAAAAACTATTTTTACGTAATTTTCTTTTTTTGCCTAACGTCAAGGTCGTTTGAAATCGACTCGACTTTTTCTTGGTGTTACACTATTTTTGTCTTCTTTTCGCGATCAAGAGGGCGTGAACAAAAGATTATGATATGCTATTTAAGGAGAGGACTGTTTAGTAAGTCGAAAGACAGTCGGAAAACAAGATAGAGAGAGAGTCAGGAAGAAGATGGAATGAAGAAACAATGAAAAGGAGGAGACTTCCTCAAGGGCTTTTGAAAACAAAAAAAGAAAAACTCCCCTTTGATGAGAATGCAGATATCAGAGTGTTCGACCCCGAAAATCATTTCCAAGTTTGGACCCATTTCTGATTTGACTTGTCAAAGCTCTCTCGGAATAGCCATAGGTGTGGTCGGAATACCTGTCATAAGTCTTCGAGAATCTCTAAGTCGATCATGTTTCGAGGTAAAAGTCCCGAGGGTGTCATTAAATGAAATACACCTCCCAAGTCAGTGTTCGGAAGAGGTATAATATCGATTGTCCTTAGCAATGTGGGTCATCGATTGTCGGAAGGTGGGCTAGCCGTTTCCGGTTTTATTTTTTTGTTTGTTATGATTCAACCTCGCGGAAAACCTTTCCCTGACAGCTGGGAAAATAATCCGAAAAACCACGAGTGATTGTAATTAATTAATCGAATTGTTGAGAAGTATCTCGATCGAATAATAATAATAAAAAAAAATTCTAGACCACGACTGATTCAAACCATTCATAAGGCAAGTAAGATGAACGTCTGGCAAAGAACTGCAGCCCTCACCTTTGCCCTCCTCTGACCACCGCATCAGTGATTTAAACCTATGTTTAGCTTTTTCAAATTATTTTCATCTCTCGACTCGTGGCTGCTTCTATCCAAACAATCTTATTCTCTCTTTTTTTAATTTTTCAAGGTTTGCAACACACTTCTGTACTGTGTACTGACTCGATATCTTCGATTTTTTTTTATTAATAATTTTTTTTCCACAAAGATATTTTCCCACAATCCTAGAGGGCACTTGCACGATCTGTATGGGTGGGGATGATTAGATTTATATTGAGAAGGTGAATCTTTTTTTTTCAGAGGCGTGTTCCCAATTTCTAAGGTTAATGTCGTAAAAAAATTCATCGTGCAGGTTTTTCTTTTATTAATTAACCCGCATTCTCTTCCTTTTCCTCTTTATTACCTTTCAAATGAGGTTGGAAGTTCGGTAAAGAATTCAAAACCCATCTTTTCCCGCTATTTTCCCATCTGCAATGCGCTCAAGTCTCAAAATCGAGTCAGCGCGCATGTTTAATGGAAGAACCTCGAACCCTTATGCAGCCTCTCGATCTCGCTATGAGACCAAATCGCCTTTCGTTCACCCCACAGTTGAATTCACCCCAAATCCGGATGCGCTCTGTTACGAAATGAAGTCTCTGAGTCGAGAACCACACCCAAAGACTACAGCGCGAAAGGAACTGAGTCATGGAAGGAATATCGATTGCCAGAATGTTCTAGAAATTTCCATGCTACCGGAAATGAGTCATGGACCACACCCAAAGTCCACAGCGCAGTAGGAACTGAGTCGTCTTCACCGTTTGGAGACTATCGATTGAGAATGTTCCAGAAGTTTTCTAGATGTCGCCACCTTACAGACGAGCTCAGAAAATTTTCCAACCCTAAAAGAGCCTCTCAATTTTACTCGTGAGCTATACAACGCAGAATCATCTTTCCCAGCATCCCCTCTGAGCCCCGCAATCTTCCCTGCTTCCCCAAAATCGAACTCCTGCACAGCCAACGCCCAAGCTATTTGTCGGAATAGTCCATTTTCATCTTTTTCCTCATCTCCCTTGCGCCATCTTCTGAAATCGAGTCTCTGCACAGCCAACGCCCTTGTTTAGGAGCATAGAAAGTTCGAAAGGGTCCATCATCATCATGATCGATCGCTTTGGGATGTTTTCAAGATGGCGATATTTGTCGCATTAATAATTTTTCATTTTGGAGTCCCGTTAAGGTCACGTTAAGGCCATTTAATTCGATTGTTAATATTTTTGGGGTACTCAAATACGTGGTACTAGTACCCGGTATGTCGGTACTCGGTACCGGTACAGTGGTACCCAGTATGTTAGTACTCGGTACTAGGTACCAGTACCTAGTTCCCGGTACTAGTATCCGGTACCAGGTATGTGGCTACTTGGTACCGGGTTCCAGTACCCGGTATGTTGGTACTCACTACTGGGTATCAGTACCTAGTTCTCGGTACCCCTATCCGGTACCAGGTATGTCGCTACCCGGTACTGGGTTCCAGTACCCGGTATGTTGGTACTCGCTACTGGGTATTAGTACCTTGTCGGAACCAGGTTGTGTCGTTGTAGATGAACGAATGATGGACAACACTCATTCCTAACGTATATGATATATTGATATATGATAACGTATATATTGATATATAAAATATTACTAAAACTATTAATATAATTTAGAATTGAAAAGGAAAATGCAAGGATCCTGACGGTGCGGAGCTCCGGGACTGAATGAATTTTGCTTCGGTTGTCGGCTGCTTCATTTCACTGTACCCATTCCGTAATTAGGAATGTGGAGAACGCCACAACCTAGTTTCCAGCACCAGTATCCGGTACCAAAAATGTCGCTACTCGGTACTGGGTTCCTGTACTCGGTATGTTAGTACTCGCTACTGGGTACCAGTACCTAGTTTTCGGTACCCGTATCCGGTACCAGGTATGTCGCTACTCGGTACCGGGTTCCAGTACCAGGTATGTCGGTACTCGGTACCGGTACAGTGGTACCCAGTATGTTAGTACCCGGTACTGGGTTCCAGTACCTATTTCTCAGTACCAGTATTCGGTACCAGGTATATCGCTACTCGGTACCGGGTTCCAGTACCCGGTATGTCGGTACCCGGTATTGGTATAGTGCTACCCAGTAGTACCCGGTACTGGGTTCCAGTACCTATTTCTCAGTACCAGTATTCGGTACCAGGTATATCGCTACTCGGTACCGGGTTCCAGTACCCGGTATGTCGGTACTCGGTACCGGCACAGTGGTACCCAGTATGTCAGTACCCGGTACTGGGTTCCAGTACCTATTTCTCAGTACCATTATTCGGTACCAGGTATGTCGGTACTCGGTACCGGTACAGTGGTACCCAGTTTGTTATTACCCGGTACTGGGTATCAGTACCTATTTCTCAGTACCAGTATTCGGTACCAGGTATGTCGCTACTCAGTACCGGGTTGCAGTACCCGGTATGTTAGTACTCGCTACTGGGTACCAGTACCTAGTTCTCGGTACCCGTATCCGGTACCAGGTATGTCGCTACTCGGTATCGGGTTCCAGTACCCGGTATGTTAGTACTCGCGGCTGAGTACCAATACCCAGTTTTCGGTCACCCTGATTGAATTGTATTAATCAAAAAAATCCATCATCTCCCCAAATCAGGTTTTGAGCCTGAACCTAACTCCAGACATTGGAATTTATGGAGAAAGTTCGTTTTTATTATTTACCTCATGGACCAGTTCCCGCCATTATTACCTCAGCTTCTCACTAGATGGAGCCACCTTCCAATCCCTCCGAGATAAATACGTCAAAGCGGCGTTTCTATCTCGGAGGGATTCTAACTCCCCTCAACCCTGCGCTCATTCTCAAATTCGAGTCCTCGCGCAGCCAACGCCCTACGTTCATCGTTCGACTTCATCTATTGCTTCCTTTCGTCAGAATGACGCCATTTTCTTGACTTTGACAAACCCTGTTCATTTCACGTTCAGACTTAAAATGATTAATAAAAGAGAATTTTCCCATCATTTTCGAAAAGTGTTGTATGCTTTCCCACCAGACTAATTAGAAAAATTCAAGTGGTGAATTATCATTGTTTGTTTCCTTTATTTTGGCCAATTTATTTTTATGACGTCATTGTTCCCCTTTTCCCCGTCAATCAGAAGAGTCTACCCTTCTCGTATGTTTCGTTTTCGAGTTTCTGTATGGTTTATATTAAGGCCAAGTTTTTGGCCAGCCCTGAAACCAGTTTTGGAGAGGAAAAGAAAGTCAAAATGCGCAAACTCCCCCCTCATTTGTCGTTTGGTTCTTCGATTTTTTTTGGCTTTCTTCTAAAGCAAAGCTTTTGCCTACCCCTAAGTGAAAGTTTGAAGGTAAAAATCAAAACGCAAACTCCCTCTCATATGCATTTTGGCCTTTGAATTCTCTTGATTCCTGCTAAAGCAAAGCTTTTGGCCACCCCTAAGTGAAAGTTGAAGGGGTAAAGAAAATCAAAACGCGCAAACTCCCCTCATATGTCCTTTGGTTCTTCGAGTTTTCTTTTGCCTTCCAAATTTTTGAGGGAAGGGAAATTCAATGTTTAGCTTACCATATATTCCCCTCAAAGCTTTCCATCGAATAAAGGTTCCCCTGAAATCCCTCCGACGCCTTTTCAGAAAATCTGCCCCTCAAATTTTCCGGCGCTAAGACTGAAAATCAAGCACCTGCGCATCCCCTAAAGAGATAAAGAAAATTTCCAAAACCCTCACTGGCTACTCTTATGCTCTCCCTCCCGATTCCCAAGCTCTCTCCCTCGATACTATGTTTAACTTATGAAGGAATGAATTTTCTCAATTTTCCCTTATCCCATGTTTGCCTTACCAAATTCCCGGTTTCAAATTTTAAAACGAAGACTCTGAGCGCCCCACTATTTCTATGTTTCAAAATCCCATAAGAAATTTCTGCGCGCGTCATCCTCACCGATGTAGCCCATCGATTTATCGATTTTCACTTTTCCTTAGATTTTCCAACCTTCCGCCATTTTCTTGGATTTGAAATTTTCACGATTCCCCCTTCCCCGAACTTTAATGGAATTTTCGCAAATTTTGGGGCGAATAAAAAGGGCAACAAAATGGCTTCAAAAATGACGGAGTACAGTTTTACAGACCAAATAAAAATTCACACACATATACATAAAAATTAAAAATGTTGTGGGGAGGTTCTTGCGTTTGATTTTGGGCTCAGCTTAAAAGAGACTTTTGGGGGCTAATTGGTTTTCGAGTGGGATTTACACACTTAAAACACAAAATTTCGAAAATTTGTATAAAATCAGAGTTTTTGATGAGATGAATAAATTTATTAATAAGAAAAAAGATTCGAGACCTCCCCACAACAGTTTTCCAAAAATTTTTGTGTACTCACCGACTCTAATGAAAGAGTTGTCTTCCATTGCGATGTTTTAATGTTGGCATTTTTAGTTGATCGGAGTTTTAGCGCAAATTTATGCCAGACACGAATTTGATAAAACTGTCTTCACTTTTCGCACGCTTCCAAACGACCGGATGTTATTTGGGAGGATGTTATCTCCCTGGTCTAAGGCACCAGAGTGCAAAGAGTCGAGCTTTGCATTTTGGTAATATTAATCGACGTCAGAGCCTTTTCACCGAACCGCGCATGCTTCGATTCGAATCCACCAATCACAGGGTAGAAGTCTGAAAATTTCCTTCACGATCGCATCTTTCTGCATCCCCTCGCCGAACCCTGAGCAGCCTACAAACTCGACTTGGACGGGAGTTTTCAGCCCCAAGCCTCCCCAAAATCTCCACTTTTCCACCCGTTATTTTCAACCCCATTCTCTCCAGTTTTCCACCACCCACTTTTCCTGTTTAGCTTATTATTTGAAAATTTCCACCCGTTTTGCCTCCCTCGGAATTCTCCCTGGTCGTCAGCCCACTTTTCGTGAAAATTCTCATCCTCCTGCTCCCAGCATCCCGATCAGGACGAATTTGACTGCCTTTTCCTCTGCTCTCTTTTCGCTTCGTCCCTCACCACCGAACTGTACGGTGCCGACGTTTTTCATCTCTTTCTAACCTACCGTTCTCCAATCTCCCCGTTTCTTACCCCCGGTTTCGATGCCTCTCTCCTTCGTTCCTACTCCTTTAGCTTGATCCACTCCTCTCTTACCTACAAGCTTGATCTATACTAAACCCATGTTATGGAAAATGTTTGCTTTCTTCAAAAGCGACATATCCAAATATGAAAACAGACGACAGCTCTAGAAAAAGACAGGTATTGGGAAACCTTAAAAATCGATCATCTCGATCAAGGCCAAAAACAATTTCAAAGGTAAAACCGTTAACGAGATTAAAACCTAAACGAAACAGGTAGCGGGATCAGTTTTATTTAAAAATAAATAAATAAATAAATTTAATAAGTAAAGAAAAAGTCGATAAACATAATCATGAAGGAAATAAAAAGAAAAGAAATTGCGACATGTCAGAGCGATTACAATAATCTGAAGCCTTAAAATAAGGGCGGAGTATTTAGAGTGCCCAAGCAGTTCTCCTCACTCGACCTCGGATCGACTTGATCTCTGGCCTCCTGATCTTCCACACATTCCAACCCAGGTGCCATAATGAAAAGGACCCGGGAGGACATTAATAAGATTAATAATTTTTATTTAATGTTATCCAGAGGTAGTGACCCGTCTATCGTCGGGTCGGGTAACAAAACATAAAAACGTTTGTTAACAAACACCTCCGCATTAACAAATGATCCTTAATTAAACTAATGACATGTCTGTACCTGGTACAGGAAGAAAATTGGAACCTGACAAACGAAAAGGAAAATGTTGTTTGGGTGAGTAGAACTTGGATCTTCTCTCCCCATCTCATTCAATATGATACTCTTTGGGAGTGTGATAACCGCGTAAAAGACTTCTCACCGTGCAAATGTATTTACTTCTCTGCTTCGAGGTTTGGTTTTGTGAAAAATTTTTCGAGATGCAACCATTCAAATTATACACTTGATGATGATGATGAGGGTAAAACGCGTTAGATAGATAATTCGAAGGAAGGTACGGACAAATACCTGGTTGAGAACAAAAGAGAGTGTGTGGTTACGACTTGTATGCTTATTCATCTGGAATGATTTTGGTAATGATGACCATTTCTTTCTTCTTCTTCTTCAATTAGATTTTTACTTCGTGTTTTGGTTTCGAGAATGGAAGATGAACCTGATAATTTGATACTGGGTCATTCTCATGCAATTGGATTCCCTCTCCCCGTTCCCTCATTATTAGTCACTACAACAATATAAATTGGTGGTGATGGATTCACTAAAATCCATTCGTTCTTCGTTTTCTTTATTGCTTCTGCAATTGATGAGTTTGAATTTAAAGGGGATGAACACCCTTCTAGGGTGGAACAATGAGAACATTGAACAGGCAGCTTGAGTGATTTCTAGGGGTTGTAAGCATCAGGAGTTTTTGTATTTTTACTTTTGTAGTTTCAATTTCGTTTCATAATTACTGCACAGATTTAAAATTTAATTTTTAGGACAGGAGAGGAAGTATAATGATAGAAAG
>JADMLL010000009.1:10585233-10596370 GCA_016920875.1 Columbicola columbae | reverse complement strand
TAAGTTGAGAGGGTAAATCAAATTTGATTTTTCTCTGCCCTAATTTTTGTTTGAGATGTGCTGGTGGAGGGTGTGTTTGAATTGAATTCCTCGTGTTCGAAACCCGTGAAAATAATTACAAAGGTCAAGGGCCCCAATAGACAATTTAAGGAAAGTGATTCCGTGAATGGCCTCACGATCTAATTCCTATGAAATAAGTTTTCTTCGGGGCGAACTACTGATGACATAAATTTTCTTCAAACATGTTTATCCTTTCATGATTCTTTTAATTATCCTCGTTACATCATATATTCGAATTTTTTTGTTAATCACCTCGTTGCAAGGTTTTTATTGCCATAATTTATCATTTCAACCTCCTCGGTCCGATTTGTTCGGAACCGACGCCCAAACGACACTCTTTACGTTTCCGTGTTTTGCATTGTTCGGTTTAACAAATGATGCAACCTCGAGATAGGCAAAGAGAAATGTTTAAGTAAACAACCGCGGTACCTAAGAAAGTGTACTGAAAGTAAACAGGACCACCGTGTCTGATGCATTCCCGCAAGGCCTTTGATTAATAGAGGTGGGGTTAGGATAAGCAAAACCCTCAGCGGGTAGTTTTCTGCAACATGAGACAGAGACGTTATTCTAAGAACATGATATCGAGAGATGTCTTTTGATGTTTTCCGTGATTCTCTTATTTGACCCCGAACATTTCGTTTGACATTAAAACAAACGTGTGACTACAAAACTTTCTTTATTTTTATTTCTTTGACCTAACCGCGGATCGAAACCTGAGTCAGTGATTCTAAAACGCAAAAAGGTCCAGCTCTTAATATAGTCAAGACCCATTAAGAAAATAACTAAAGTCATCTGTGAGCCAAAAAGGAAGCAAGATCATTGAGAAAAGAATTTAAATTAGACACATTTAATAAAAAGTAGCAGAAGCCAGGTTTAGACCTATCACACCATGAACCTAACACTATAAGTGGCTACATAATGAAAAGAGTCATCAAATTGAAGACTTTAAGAGATGACACGGACTCCATTAAGAGACAAGAAGATGTAACAATATCCGAATCGCGTAACTTTGAATTGGTGATTGCAAAAAAAAATTTTTTTTGTCTTGTTGAGACTGCCATTGTAGTGGTGTGGTATCTTGACTACCAGAAAATTTATAAGACAAGCTCCCCAAGCTCCCAAAAAGTTTCTAAGACTCGAAATCAGGTACGTAAATAGAAACGTCAAAGGGTTATCAGGCTGTGAGTGAAGAATCAAAAAGAAGTGTAATGCATGAGGGTGTATGAAAGAAATTTTCGGTGATGTAAGATCTCGAGAATGATGTTCATGACAATCGGAACCAATTCAAGGATCGAACCTGTCTAGAAAGAAAATTTTCCTTTCTTCTCACTCGGCAATTTTTGAATTAAACCTGAACGGACGTTATTGCCAAAATAAATATTTTTAGAAACTTGCACTGGGGGAGCGCATTCTTTGAAAGGTCACTGGTTCAGTTCGCTTATTAAAGAATTCGATTCTCAACTTCTTTTGTTACGTAAAGTCAGTGGCGTATCTTAGTTAAGGTGGGAGAAGGAGAAAAATGAACAGTTTGAGGTTTGAGAGAAGTTAATAACGGAATTGTTGGATATTTTTTTTAATTGGGTGAACCTAACAGCCTCCATAAAACCAAAAAAGTGTTTCGGAATCACGACTTTGAATCCCATTAACCAGTATCGTATCCGATGACTAAATAATTCCGTTTTTGAACCTGCACGCATTACATTCCCTCGCGTAACTCCTACCTAACTACCTTGCTAACTTCTTGATTTTTTTTTAGGTACCCTCGTCAAAATTAATCTGAGTTGGCTGTAGGAAGTTGAGTCGTCAAGACCTTTTGTAACGGATCTATTAAGAACGTGGTCAAACAAAATGATAGACAAGAAACAATCAGTGGTTTAGAACTTCATTACAAACTTTGAGAGAGAGAGATGAAAGAATCAGCATCGTCATTGGATATCAAAAAGTAGATCAATTGCCAGCGTTTATTACAAGAAGATGCATGGGACGGAGTTTGAGTCGCAGTCTTGCATCGACACAACGTAATCTTGAAGCTGAAATGTTGCAAAGAATGATTCATGCGGTCAGACAACAATCGCCGAGTGGAAATATTTTGGGTGAGTCCTCCAAAGGCCTACACCCTGAAATAGTCGTCGTAGCTCCTGAAATAATTTTTTTTATTTTTAAGATTCACGGGTGTAATGCCTTCGAGTCACACCTCGAGAGCATCTTCAATCGGACATCGTCGCGATGCACACGGCTTGCGGGGCGGTCGTGTGACGAAACTCTTTCAGTTTTGCCGCTTTGTTCAACTACCTTTCTATCATAATTAATGGCACGAAAAGAAATATTCTGAAATAAATCGCGTGGCGATAAATCCGCAGACTTCTCATCTTGTTTAGCTTACGACTTTCCGCCGATTGCGTCCTCCTCTTGCCCCGCCCACTCTACCTCCTCCTCCTCTCATTTTACTTTAAATTAGATAAATAATCCGGTAGATAAACTCGACCCCGTTTCATAAATCAAATATTTTGTAAAAAGCTTTGTTTTTCGTTTCCCCATGTTTGTCTTATGTAAGTTGATAATCTTTCTCATTTCCGACTTTTCTATTTTCCTTTTGAGCTTTTAATTAGTTCCGACTGTAAGATTACGTCACAGGTTGAAAGCATAGGTGATGTATAAAAATCAACACTCACCCAGTACAAGATGTCAGCGATGATGAGGGCCTGGATCAAAGTGATAGTGTAAGCAGTCAAGTTTTCTGAGGGCTCAGTTTGTATTCAGCAGGTATTTAGGTTTTAGGTTTTTGTGTTTTGGGACAGTAAGGTAACTTTGGGAGTTTAAACTATTGAGGTGTAGGAAGGAATACTGGAATAATGGGTGATGCTTAGCTGAGAACTCAGAAAACAAGACCCCCGACACCAGTTGATTGGCCCATTCCTCTCCTCCTGTCCTGCCATCAAGTTGGGTTGTTGGTCCGCCTTTTGAGAAATCCTAGTTTCTACGACTACGACCTCACTTATGTACTAATAAGTAATTTGAATCAACTTACCAATTGGCAGAAGTGATAAGTCCGTGAACAAGTTGTTTATGGCGAGAAAGCTAAGATGTTAAAGCTTTCTCTGTGATGTCTGTCGTAATTGTTCGGATACATTTCTGAAAATAGAATTTAAAAAAAGGCTTAATAGTAGTTACGAGCACGTGTCAGAGTTTTTCTTTTTAATATTTTATTATGAACTGATTCAGGTCGAAAACGATAAACTCAATCGACCATCTTTTGAATGACTTAATAAAACCGATTTGAAACACATTAATAAAAAAGGCATCGATCCATAAAGGTTTCTTCTTTTCAGAATCGTTTAAGCGCAGAAACCGTTGGTTTTAACTATAACGAGGTCTTCTTATCACGTTCGAAAACTATGTAATTTTCTTTTTGCCTAACGTCAAGGTCGTTTGAAATCGACTCGACTTTTTCTTGGTGTTACACTATTTTGTCTTCTTTTCGCGATCAAGAGGGCGTGAACAAAAGATTATGATATGCTATTTAAGGAGAGGACTGTTTAGTAAGTCGAAAGACAGTCGGAAAACAAGATAGAGAGAGAGGTCAGGGAAGAGAAGATGGAATGAAGAAACAATGAAAAGGAGGAGACTTCCTCAAGGGCTTTTGAAAACAAAAAAAGAAAAACTCCCCTTTGATGAGAATGCAGATATCAGAGTGTTCGACCCCGAAAATCATTTCCAAGTTTGGACCCATTTCTGATTTGACTTGTCAAAGCTCTCTCGGAATAGCCATAGGTGTGGTCGGAATACCTGTCATAAGTCTTCGAGAATCTCTAAGTCGATCATGTTTCGAGGTAAAAGTCCGAGGGTGTCATTAAATGAAATACACCTCCCAAGTCAGTGTTCGGAAGAGGTATAATATCGATTGTCCTTAGCAATGTGGGTCATCGATTGTCGGAAGGTGGGCTAGCCGTTTCCGGTTTTATTTTTTTGTTTGTTATGATTCAACCTCGCGGAAAACCTTTCCCTGACAGCTGGGAAAATAATCCGAAAAACCACGAGTGATTGTAATTAATCGTAATTATCGAATTGTTGAGAAGTATCTCGATCGAATAATAATAATAAAAAAAAATTCTAGACCACGACTGATTCAAACCATTCATAAGGCAAGTAAGATGAACGTCTGGCAAAGAACTGCAGCCCTCACCTTTGCCCTCCTCTGACCACCGCATCAGTGATTTAAACCTATGTTTAGCTTTTTCAAATTATTTTCATCTCTCGACTCGTGGCTGCTTCTATCCAAACAATCTTATTCTCTCTTTTTTTAATTTTTCAAGGTTTGCAACACACTTCTGTACTGTGTACTGACTCGATATCTTCGATTTTTTTTTATTAATAATTTTTTTTCCACAAAGATATTTTCCCACAATCCTAGAGGGCACTTGCACGATCTGTATGGGTGGGGATGATTAGATTGAGAAGGTGAATCTTTTTCAGAGGCGTGTTCCCAATTTCTAGGTTAATGTCGTAAAAATTCATCGTGCAGGTTTTTCTTTTATTAATTAACCCGCATTCTCTTCCTTTTCCTCTTTATTACCTTTCAAATGAGGTTGGAAGTTCGGTAAAGAATTCAAAACCCATCTTTTCCCGCTATTTTCCCATCTGCAATGCGCTCAAGTCTCAAAATCGAGTCAGCGCGCATGTTTAATGGAAGAACCTCGAACCCTTATGCAGCCTCTCGATCTCGCTATGAGACCAAATCGCTTCTCGTTCACCCCACAGTTGAATTCACCCCAAATCCGGATGCGCTCTGTTACGAAATGAAGTCTCTGAGTCGAGAACCACACCCAAAGACTACAGCGCGAAAGGAACTGAGTCATGGAAGGAATATCGATTGCCAGAATGTTCTAGAAATTTCCATGCTACCGGAAATGAGTCATGGACCACACCCAAAGTCCACAGCGCAGTAGGAACTGAGTCGTCTTCACCGTTTGGAGACTATCGATTGAGAATGTTCCAGAAGTTTTCTAGATGTCGCCACCTTCCAGACGACACAACTCAGAAAATTTTCCAACCCTAAAAGAGCCTCTCAATTTTACTCGTGAGCTATACAACGCAGAATCATCTTTCCCAGCATCCCCTCTGAGCCCCGCAATCTTCCCTGCTTCCCCAAAATCGAACTCCTGCACAGCCAACGCCCAAGCTATTTGTCGGAATAGTCCATTTTCATCTTTTTCCTCATCTCCCTTGCGCCATCTTCTGAAATCGAGTCTCTGCACAGCCAACGCCCTTGTTTGGGAGCATAGAAAGTTCGAAAGGGTCCATCATCATCATGATCGATCGCTTTGGGATGTTTTCAAGATGGCGATATTTGTCGCATTAATAATTTTTCATTTTGGATTCCCGTTAAGGTCACGTTAAGGCCATTTAATTCGATTGTTAATATTTTTGGGGTACTCGAATACGTGGTACTAGTACCCGGTATTGGTACAGTGGTACCCAGTATGTTAGTACCCGGTACTGGGTTCCAGTACCTATTTCTCAGTAGCAGTATTTGGTACCAGGTATGTGGCTACTCGGTACCGGGTTCCAGTACCCGGTATGTTGGTACTCACTACTGGGTATCAGTACTAGTTCTCGGTACCCTATCCGGTACCAGGTATGTCGCTACCCGGTACTGGGTTCCAGTACCCGGTATGTTGGTACTCGCTACTGGGTATTAGTACCTTGTCGGAACCAGGTTGTGTCGTTGTAGATGAACGAATGATGGACAACACTCATTCCTAACGTATATGATATATTGATATATGATATATATTGATATATAAAATATTACTAAAACTATTAATATAATTTAGAATTGAAAAGGAAAATGCAAGGATCCTGACGGTGCGGAGCTCCGGGACTGAATGAATTTTGCTTCGGTTGTCGGCCTTCATTTCACTGTACCCATTCCGTAATTAGGAATGTGGAGAACGCCACAACCTAGTTTCCAGCACCAGTATCCGGTACCAAAAATGTCACTACTCGGTACTGGGTTCCTGTACTCGGTATGTTAGTACTCGCTACTGGGTACCAGTACCTAGTTTTCGGTACCCGTATCCGGTACCAGGTATGTCGCTACTGGTACCGAGTACCAGGTATGTCGGTACTCGGTACCGGTACAGTGGTACCCAGTATGTAAGTACCCGGTACTGGTTCCAGTAACTATTTCTCAGTACCAGTATTCGGTACCAGGTATATCGCTACTCGGTACCGGGTTCCAGTACCCGGTATGTCGGTACCCGGTATTGGTATAGTGCTACCCAGTACCCGGTACTGGGTTCCAGTACCTATTTCTCAGTACCAGTATTCGGTACCAGGTATATCGCTACTCGGTACCGGGTTCCAGTACCCGGTATGTCGGTACTCGGTACCGGCACAGTGGTACCAGTATACAGTACCGGTACTGGGTTCCAGTACCTATTTCTCAGTACCAGTATTCGGTACCAGGTATATCGCTACTCGGTACCGGTACAGTGGTACCCAGTTTGTTATTACCCGGTACTGGGTATCAGTACCTATTTCTCAGTACCAGTATTCGGTACCAGGTATTACTCAGTACCGGGTTGCGGTACCCGGTATGTGGGTACTCGCTACTGGGTACCAGTACCTAGTTCTCGGTACCCGTATCCGGTACCAGGTATGTCGCTACTCGGTATCGGGTTCCAGTACCCGGTATGTTAGTACTCGCTGAGTACCAATACCCAGTTTTCGGTCACTGATTGAATTGTATTAATCAAAAATCCATCATCTCCCCAAATCAGGTTTTGAGCCTGAACCTAACTCCAGACATTGGAATTTATGGAGAAAGTTCGTTTTTATTATTTACCTCATGGACCAGTTCCCGCCATTATTACCTCAGCTTCTCACTAGATGGAGCCACCTTCCAATCCCTCCGAGATAAATACGTCAAAGCGGCGTTTCTATCTCGGAGGGATTCTAACTCCCCTCAACCCTGCGCTCATTCTCAAATTCGAGTCCTCGCGCAGCCAACGCCCTACGTTCATCGTTCGACTTCATCTATTGCTTCCTTTCGTCAGAATGACGCCATTTTCTTGACTTTGACAAACCCTGTTCATTTCACGTTCAGACTTAAATGATTAATAAAAGAGAATTTTCCCATCATTTTCGAAAAGTGTTGTATGCTTTCCCACCAGACTAATTAGAAAAATTCGAGTGCTGAATTATCATTGTTTGTTTCCTTTATTTTGGCCAATTTATTTTTATGACGTCATTCTTCCCCCTTTCCCCGTCAATCAGAAGAGTCTACCCTTCTCGTATGTTTCGTTTTCGAGTTTCTGTATGGTTTATATTAAGGCCAAGTTTTTGGCCAGCCCTGAAACCAGTTTTGGAGAGGAAAAGAAAGTCAAAATGCGCAAACTCCCCCCTCATTTGTCGTTTGGTTCTTCGATTTTTTTTGGCTTTCTGCTAAAGCAAAGCTTTTGCCTACCCCTAAGTGAAAGTTTGAAGGGGTAAAGAAAATCAAAATGCGCAAACTCCCTCTCATATGCATTTTGGCCTTTGAATTCTCTTGATTCCTGCTAAAGCAAAGCTTTTGGCCACCCCTAAGTGAAAGTTGAAGGTAAGAAAATCAAAACGCAAACTCCCCTCATATGTCCTTTGGTTCTTCGAGTTTTTTGCCTTCCAAAATTTTGAGGGAAGGGAAATTCAATGTTTAGCTTTCGCTTACCATATATTCCCCTCAAAGCTTTCCATCAAATAAAGTTTCCCCTGAAATCCCTCCGACGCCTTTTCAGAAAATCTGCCCTCAAATTTTCCGGCGCTAAGACTGAAAATCAAGCACCTGCGCATCCCCTAAAGAGATAAAGAAAATTTCCAAAACCCTCACTGGCTACTCTTAAGCTCTCCCTCCCGATTCCCAAGCTCTCTCCCTCGATACTATGTTTAACTTATGAAGGAATAAATTTTCTCAATTTTCCCTTATCCCATGTTTGCCTTACCAAATTCCCGGTTTCAAATTTTAAAACGAAGACTCTGAGCGCCCCACTATTTCTATGTTTCAAAATCCCATAAGAAATTTCTGCGCGTCATCCTCACCGATGTAGCCCATCGATTTATCGATTTTCACTTTTCCTTAGATTTTCCAACCTTCCGCCATTTTCTTGATTTGAAATTTCACGATTCCCCCTTCCCCGAACTTTAATGGAATTTTCGCAAATTTTGGGGGCGAATAAAAAGGCAACAAAATGGCTTCAAAAATGACGAAATACAGTTTTTACAGACCAAATAAAAAATTCACACACATATACATAAAAATTAAAAATGTTGTGGGGAGGTTCTTCGGTTTGATTTTGGGCTCAGCTTAAAAGAGACTTTGGGGGCTAATTGGTTTTCGAGTGATTTACACTTAAAACACAAAATTTCGAAAATTTGTATAAAATCAGAGTTTTTGATGAGATGAATAAATTTATTAAGAAAGGAAAAAAGATTCGAGACCTCCCCACAACAGTTTTCCAAAAATTTTTGTGTACTCACCGACTCTAATGAAAGAGTTGTCTTCCATTGCGATGTTTTAATGTTGGCATTTTTAGTTGATCGGAGTTTTAGCGCAAATTTATGCCAGACACGAATTTGATAAAACTGTCTTCACTTTTCGCACGCTTCCAAACGACCGGATGTTATTTGGGAGGGATGTTATCTCCCTGGTCTAAGGCACCAGAGTGCAAAGAGTCGAGCTTTGCATTTTGGTAATATTAATCGACGTCAGAGGCTTTTCACCGAACCGCGCATGCTTCGATTCGAATCCACCAATCACAGGGTAGAAGTCTGAAAATTTCCTTCCACGATCGCATCTTTCTGCATCCCCTCGCACGTTTCCGAACCCCTGAGCAGCCTACAAACTCGACTTGGACGGGAGTTTTCAGCCCCCAAGCCTCCCCAAAAATCTCCACTTTTCCACCCGTTATTTTCAACCCCATTCTCTCCAGTTTTCCACCACCCACTTTTCCTGTTTAGCTTATTATTTGAAAATTTCCACCCGTTTTGCCTCCCTTCTCCCTGGTCGTCAGCCCACTTTTCGTGAAAATTCTCATCCTCCTGCTCCCAGCATCCCGATCAGGACGAATTTGACTCCGCCTGCTTTCCCTCTGCTCTCTTTTCGCTTCGTCCCTCACCACCGAACTGTACGGTGCCGACGTTTTTCATCTCTTTCTAACCTACCGTTCTCCATCTCCCGTTTCTTACCCCCGGTTTCGATGCCTCTCTCCTTCGTTCCTACTCCTTTAGCTTGATCCACTCCTCTCTTACCTACAAGCTTGATCTATATACTAAACCCATGTTATGGAAAATGTTTGCTTTCTTCAAAAGCGACATATCCAAATATGAAAACAGACGACAGCTCTAGAAAAAGACAGGTATTGGGAAACTTAAAAATCGATCATCTCGATCAAGGCCAAAAAACAATTTCAAAGGTAAAAACCGTTAACGAGATTAAAACCTAAACGAAACAGGTAGCGGGATCAGTTTTATTTAAAAATAAATAAATAAATAAATTTAATAAGTAAAGAAAAAGTCGATAAACATAATCGCGAAGAGGGAAATAAAAAAAAAAGAAAGAAATTGCGACATGTCAGAGCGATTACAATAATCTGAAGACGCCTAAATAAGGGCGGAGTATTTAGGAGTGCCCCCAACGGGTCTCCTCACTCGACCTCGAGATCGACTTGATCTCTGGCCTCCTGATCTTCCACACTTATTCCAACCAGGTGCCATAAAAAGGACCCGGGAGGACATTAATAAGATTAATAATTTTTTATTTAATGTTATCCAGAGGTAGTGACCCGTCTATCGTCGGGTCGGAGTAACGAGAGCATAAAAACAGTTTGTTAACAAACACCTCCGCATTAACAAATGATCCTTAATTAAACTAATGACCGGCATGTCTGTACCTGGTACAGGAAGAAAGTGGAACCTGACAAACGAAAGAAAAAATGTTGTTTGGGTGAGTAGAACTTGGATCTTCTCTCCCCCGCATCTCATTCAATATGATACTCTTTGGGAGTGTGATAACCGCGTAAAAAGAGACCTCACCGTGCAAATGTATTTACTTCTCTGCTTCGAGGGTTTGGTTTTGTGAAAAATTTTCGAGATGCAACCATTCAAATTATACACTTGATGATGATGATGAGGGTAAAAAACGCGTTAAGAGTAGATAATTCGAAGGAAGGTACCGGACAAATACCTGGTTGAGAACAAAAGAGAGTGTGTGGTTACGACTTGTACATGCTTATTCATCTGGAGATGATTTTAATGATGAACCACATTTCTTTTCCTTCTTCTTCTTCAATTAGATTTTTTTTTTACTTCGTGTTTTGGTTTCGAGAATGGAAGATGAACCTGATAATTTTGATACTGGGTCATTCTCATGCGAATTGGATTCCCCTCTCCCCCCGTTCCCTCCATTATTAGTCACTACAACAATATAAATTGGTGAGTGATGGACGTTGTTCACTTTAAATCCGCATTCGTTCTTCCGTTTTTCTTTGTGCTTCTGCACGTGATGGGTTTGAATTTAAAAGGGGATGAACACCCTTCTAGGGTGGAACAATGAGAACATTGAACGAACCTTGAAGTGATTTCTAGGGGTTGTAAGCATCAGGAGTTTTTGTAATTTTTTACTTTTGTAGTTTCAGAGATTTCGTTTCATAATTACTGCACAGATTTAAAAATTTAATTTTTTATAGGACAGGAGACGAAGTATAATGATAGAAAGGTAGAGAAGGAGAAGACAGGCTAAGTGGGAGGAAACAAATTTTTTAAAGCAACAATGGCGGGAAGACTTATTCTCATATATGTTACATGGGCGGGGAAGTGATAAATTGAGGGAATATAGTGTCTATAATTCCCACAAATTATTCATGATCACCAACTAATCTTGGTAAATGTGTAAGTTGCGGCGTATTTATCACTTTTTACGGGCTAATATATGAAATCTCCAACTTGTAATGGGGGATTACATCAATTATACAGTTTGGCTCCCATAGCTTTGATTTATCAATAAATTTAGAAACTTACCTCACTCAACCCTTTGACGTACATA
>JADMLL010000009.1:10494008-10585133 GCA_016920875.1 Columbicola columbae | reverse complement strand
GTGACAAAGTAGACAAGTAGGAAATGTATAATTAAAAAGTCTAAAATAAGTACAAGACTAGATTTATTGTTGTATTTTCTTAGTAAAAAAATTGACACTCTTCAAGTTTAAATTTTTTTGTCAGCACTCGAAGCTAGGCTTAATACTGTATTAGAAGACAAAAATCCAAATGATCCTCAAAATAAATAAGATGGAAAAGAGAACAAAATTAAATGAAGAGATACATGTTTCAATTTTAGGAACTCAAATTAGAACACCAGAGTCTTTTCTTATAGCCAAATCAGAGTTTAGACCTGAATGGTGTCTCGTTCCTAATGGAAAGTTGACTTTTGACCAGTTCGTTGGACTGGTGAAGATTTCTTAGTTACTGAGGCTTAATTATCCGAAGTTATCCATTCGATAAGTTCTTCTGCTATCCAAAAGTTTCTATTTTCTTTGTAAGCACTGCAGCGTATTTGTCCCGATCTTTACCGGAGTTTTTTGGACGTCTTCATCTGACATAGTTTCGCTGTTTCCTGAAATCAAAACAAAGTTTGACAATAAAGACACAACTGTCTCTGTCTGGCAAAAACCAGAACTGTTAATATACTGATTGATCATCACCCTGATTATTCAAAACCCAAATTTTACTTAAAATATATAATTATAATAAATGGTATACATTATTATAAATACCATATGGTATCAAGTGATCGGCCTTTATGGTTGAAAAGAAAAAGGCAACACACCCGGAAAACTGGTCGAATTCAAATCAACGAATGTTTGGACGTTTTTTAGAAAGTCAGCACTTGAGTACTTTAGAGTAAAAAAAATTTTTTTCCCACTTGTTTGATATTAATCAGTCAGATCTCTCTCGATGTTGTTGAGAATATCAATTTTGTAGAAACAGAGATACAGCGCAAAAGCTGTTGCTATTTTCCACTTTTCAGTCTCGTCATAATCGTCACTGAGTGCGGACGTATTAGTCGTGAAATTAACCTGTTCGATCAGGTGTTTTTCGTTAAAATTTATTTCGTTGTGTTTTCCTTGTTCGTTGAACAATAAGTTTTTTTTCTTTATTTTCTCTTCTATCAATTTTTTACTGCTGTTTGTGAAGTTACAAACTCAGTTTAGCATTACAATCTATTCCTAGTCTTATTTTCGTAGTACTCTACAAGACTATATTTATTATTATTAGTGTAAGACTTAGACTTAGATCTGTGTTTCTAGTGTAGTTAACTTAAGTTTATGTTTATTCACTCACTGACGGAGTAGTCATGAGTGAAAACAACTCGTTCGACGTCAATGCCTGCTTACCAGTCCTAATGGAGCTGTTGAGGAGTTCTAGAAGACCCGTCCGTGAAGACAATACTTTCCAGGATTCCTCAGCTCTGCGTCGATAGACTTCATCGGTGATGTAGGTTGTCGCTTTCTGGTGTTTATGTTTTATACCTACAAGGAAGAGAGGGGTAGAATATTATTCTGCTCGCCTTTTCCTTGGTTGTCCTTGCCTAGATCTTTCGTCATCTTCTTTCGTGGAGAGGACTCTTTGGCAGAAGTTGTGGAAGGTCTGCCAGTTTTCTTTCGAGTCCAGAAGTCCTTCAATGATGTTTTCCACTGATAAGTCCTGGAATTTTTCCTGGAGAGTCCTGCGTTCTAAGACCCATACTGGACATCTGAGCAGGGTATGTTCTGCTGTGTCGTCCTCTGTCTTGCAATAATCGCAAGTTGGCGTGTCTCTTCTACGGATCCGGTGGAGGAAAGCGTTGAAGCAGCCGTGTCCAGTCAGCATCTGAGTCATATGGAATGTGAGTTCCCCATGTTTCCGTTCCATCCATTTTTTGAAGGCGTGGAGTGATGGCGGCGACTATTGGCTTTTGCACCGCGTCTGATGTTTCAAGTGCTTCCTTCCATTTCCTGTAGACAATCTCCTTTGTCATTTTTCTTGCTTGCGTGATTGTTTGTGCCAGTTGTTTGGCCTCCTCTCTTGCTTTTGCCCATATTGTGAGGGGAGGTGTTCCTGCTAGGAGCATGGAGGCTGCGGCTGATGTAGTTTTATACGCTCGGCAGACTCTCTGGGCTATCCGTCGTTGTATAGCCATGATCTTTTGTTGTACCTTCCTGTTGTTTTCGGCTGATTCCAGCCAGATGGGAGCTCCATATGCAGCAATGCTTGTTACCACGTTGGCATACAGCAGTCGTACTCGCAGGTTTGGTCCTTCGAGGTTTGGCAGTAGCGTAGATAGGATCCTCGTCGTATTATCTATTTTCTCTCCGACTTTGTTGAAGTGATCCTCAAAACTCCATCTATTGTCTATCTGTAGCCCCAGATATTTCATACTCTTCTTGGGAGCTATTTGTGTAGTTCCAACGGTGGTGATGGTGGTGTTGACTGGGAGCCTTTGTCTTCCGAAAACTGTGATTTCCGTTTTCTGGGTTGCTACCGTGAGACCAAGTTCCTCTATGGCGTTTATTACTATGCTGGTGGTCGTTTCAGCTATACTTATGGCCATCTGAAGTGTGTTTCCCGTGGCTAAGATGAGGGTGTCGTCTGCGTAGCATACCACTGTAGTGCCGTGTGTTGTTGGCGTTTGGAGTACCTTATCATAGGTAATGTTCCACAAAAGGGGTCCTAGGACTGATCCTTGTGGAACTCCGCATGTCATCCGGCGTGTGTGTCTCCTGTGCTGCCGATCTAAGAATGTGATTTTCCTGTCATGTAGATAGTCCTCGATAGTTGCTGCCAAATACTCAGGAAGTTCCTTTGCTCGCAGCGCGCGTCTCTGATGTGCCTCCATGGAAGAGAGTTGAAGGCGTTCTTGATGTCGAGGGCTATCGCTATAGTGATTTTCTTCTCATTTGTTACCTGCTGGATGGTGTTCTTGACTAGCTTGATGGCGTCTGCTGTCGAGTAGCCTGACCTGAAACCAAACTGAAATTTAGATAAGCCGTTTGGCGTGTTATTTAGGTGTTGGATTACCCTGTTTCTTATTATTTGTTCCATGAGCTTTGCATGGTCCTCTAGAAGACAGATTGGCCGGTACGATGATGGATCTTTGTCCGGCTTCTTGGGCTTCTTTAGCAGGATGAGTTTTGCCAACTTCCATCCTGCAGGGAATTTTCTGTCCTTGAAACATTGGGTCAGTGCTTTGGCGATTAGGTTTGGCATGATTTTGGTTGCTTGAGCAACTATAGCTTTTGGAATCCCTGATGGTCCAGGTGCGGTATTCCGACGTAGACGTTGGCCGGCTTGTTTTACTTCTATTTCGCTGACTTCCCATTCCGGATGCCATGTTGTTTGCCGGATGGGGGGTGGTAATTCCGGCTGTGCTGGAAAGAGTCCTTGGATTATGGCATTTACTTCCTCTATTGCTAATTGTTCCGTAATAGGGGTGTCTGCGGGCTTCATCTTCTTCATCACTATTTGGTAAGGCCTTCCCAAGGGGTCTGTGTCCATTGATTGTGTAAGTTCTTTCCAGGCGTTATTTTTGGCTGACTTGATGAGCCGTTTTAGCTCACGCCTGAGTTCCCTGTACCTGTTTTCGGCCGGTCCCGCTTCTGTTGGATTTCGTTTTTTATCTTTCTGCCATGTTCGCCGGCTTCTGATACACGCTTGCCGGGCCTCTGCTATTTCTCCGTTCCACCAATAGGTTTGCTGTCTAGAGGTGTTCCGTTTCTTCGGCATGCTGTCGTTGCATGCGTGCTCAAAGTGTGCTGTCGATCCATTCTGCTGCTTCTTCCGATGTGTGGAATGTTGTGCCTGTGACCCATGCCGTGGCTTGGAGAAAGCTTTCGCAATCTGTTAGATTGAGCCTTGCGATCTGCCATCCGGTGGTTCTTTGGCTACGTCTCCAGGATCTTTGGTGGCTGATGGAGAAGCTGATGGACAGTGTTTCGATTTCTGGATGTAATTCCCCAGTTTTCAATGAGGCGAGAGGCTGCGGCGTTTGCCCAGGTGATGTCGACATGGGATTCTCCCTGTGGCCGGACGCATGTTGGCCGGGGGTCGTCGTTCAGCAGGATAAGTTGGTTTGTATTCGCCCAGTTTTCTACGAGTTGGCCTCTGGGTGTGGTCGCCGGTGATCCCCATCTCGTGGATTTGGCATTAAAATCTCCTGCTATTATGACGGGTTGTTGCCGCAGGTTGTCTATTTCTCTTTCGATATCTTGTAAAGTTGCTTCTATGACTGCGAGAGGCTTGTTGGGAGACAGGTATGTCGATATGACGTATACTTCGCCTATTCTAGCTATTGTATATCCTGTTCCGCTTTTTTTCTGGGGCGCATGTTCCTCTGCAGTTTTCTGTTGACCAGATAATGGATGTGGTCCTGGTGGTGTTCATTATGCCCATGTTGCTGGAGGGGTATGGCTCTGATATTATGGCCAGTCCTATTCGTTTTTCTTTTATTGTTTGGCATAACAGATCTTGTGCTGCCCGGCTGTGGTTCACGTTGGCTTGGAGTATTAAAGTTGAAGCCATCATTTTTGGGTTGTCTTCTCCGCCGGTTTAGTTCTCTTGCACTGTCCCAGACGGTGGTCTGCTGGTTTCCCTCCCTGTTTACAAATGAAGCAGTTGGGTGTGGCTTTGCAGGTTCTCGCTGTGTGGTCCTCTTCACTGCAGTTGAAACATTTCTTAGTTAAATCCGCTTTACTCTTGCAGTGAACTGCGACGTGTCCCTCGTTGTGGCATCTGAAACAGCGAGGAGCTTTTTTAGTGGCTGTCTCAATTGGTGCACGACCAGTCAATGCCTGGGTCAGCTAAGGCTGCTAACCCAAAGCCAGTCCTATCACTTCCGAATCCTGAATGCTCAAATTGGCAAGAAGTTGGACGTAACAAGCGACCTCGCTCTTCCCCTGATGCTGCCCAAAACAAGCGAAATCCTATTTCGACCGACTACTGGCTGAGCGAGTCAGTATCCACTGCAAACAAATTCTCGGGGCTGGACAGCATGCCAATGGATACCACTGTCTCCCAAAAACGTGAGTACACATGTCCTCCGTTGTTTGTATCCAAAGTCGAAAACATCCGCCCTCTGCAGTCCTTGCTGGACTCGATTGCGAAGGACAAATACACAATTAAGCTCTTGGCCAACAACCAAGTCAAAGTCCAGCTCAGTTCCTCGGAATTTTATCACCCGATCGTGGAAGCTCTAGATAGCAAAAACACGTTTCACACGTATCAGCTCAAACAAGACAAAAACTTCAAAGTGATCTTACGACATGTCCATCCGTCCACGGACACAAATGAAATTACTGCTGAGCTCGAACACTATGACCACAAAGTGGTCCGAATATTCAATCTACTCAATAAAAATAAAATTCCCATGCCGCTCTTCCACGTCGAGCTGGAACCGAGGGAAAACAATAAAAAAATATTTGAAATTACTCGACTTCTGAGCATGGTGGTTGCATTCGAGCCTCCGGCCAAACGAAGGACCATTCCCCAGTGCTCCAGGTGCCAGGTGTTCGGCCATACTAAAAGTTACTGCCACCGAACCCCCCGATGTGTGAAGTGTGCCGCTTATCATCATACTGCTGACTGCCCACGCAAGGAAAGATCCCCCCGACGTCAAATGCTGCAACTGCGGAGGAAGTCACCCTGCCAACTACAAGGGATGCAGCATCTATAAAGAACTTCAGGAGAAAAAGTTCCCTAAATTAAGGGAGCGTGTTACCCCTGCCGCTCCCACTTCCTCTGGTCCCATCCCCACCCCACTTCCCAGATCCTCACTTGTATCTCCAAGTCGTTCCTACTCCTCTGCTGCCCGCTCCTCGGTCACCACCTCTCCAGAAACCCAATCTACCCCTACCTTCACCCCCTCCCCACCTACTATTCCTCCCAACGCGGCAGGGCCAAACTTCGATAATCTACTTAGTGGTATAATAGCCAACCAAAATTTTATGTTAAAACAACAAAATGACATTTTGTGTGTAAATTTGACCAAATGTTAACCTTGTTAACTGCCCTTGTCTCCAAGTCACACTAATGGCGTCCTTAAAGATCGCGCTATGGAACGCCAACGGACTAGCCCAGAGGTGGCTGGAACTAACAACTTTCCTCTTTCAGCAAGAAATTGATGTTCTCCTCATCAGCGAAACCCACTTCACCAATAAAAACTATATGAAAATACCTGGTTTCAGCTTCTATGATGTTCAACATCCCGATGGTACAGCCCACGGTGGAGCTGCGGTATTGATTAGATCTCGCTTGCCTCACCATGAGGGGTCAGGTTTTGCCAAGAATTCCTCCAGGCTATCGCGGTTTGTGTTAAGACTCCTTCTGGTCCTCTCACCCTCTCCGCCCTCTATTGTCCGCCAAAACACAAAATCTTGGCGGATCAATTCTCCTCATTTTTCCAGCTCCTCGGTTCCAAATTCCTTGCTGGCGGCGATTTCAACACCAAACATTCCTCGTGGGGTTGCGCTCGACTAACCCTCGAGGTAAGCAACTCTACCTCACTATCCGCACAAAGAACCTTTCTCCCATCTCCTCTAGTGAACCGTCCTACTGGCCTTCCGATCCCCGCCGCAATCCTGACATCCTTGATGACGGCGAAATCAAGGACATTTCCAAACACCAGTCTTCTGTCTAAATATCCTTCCAAATATACAATTTGAAGCAATCTATGTACTCCCTTTTCTTCTTCCAGCAAACTCTGTAGGTTTAATTTCAGTGTTTCGTTGTTTGTCGTGGTTTGTAACAAACCTCAGTTGACGACTTTTGAAAGAGTATAAATGATAAAAATATTTAAAATTAGGCTCCAAATGTGAGAGTATAAATAAGAAAACGTTCTCGTCCGATTATCTGGGGAAAATATACTAAATATATTTGGAGAACGTTTCTATCTTTCTCACTTAACTGCCACCTGTCTTCAAGTTCTAGACTATTTTCCGGTCTAGCTTACAGGGGGTTATACCGAGAGGACAGACAATCTTATGTTTCTAGTATATTGATTCCAGCAAACTGTCCTTCCAAAGTCTTCCGCTTCGTTTGCAGAAATATTGAGACCTTTTGCTTAAGATATATTCATCCAGTCTTTTGTCTGGTCTTTACATTTAGCTTAGCAAACTATTAACACGCCACACAGCAAACACGAAAGCACACGAACAAACACAAACCCACGCAAAAACACACTGAATGCAATTTGCTCTTTTCTGCTTCCAGCAGTCCCCCTGAGATATAAATTCGTTTTGTAAATTATCTTCTCGCTGTCGCTGTTTGTGTCACTGAGCCTCATTTATTCTTGTCCGATATTTGACTGTGGTTCTCCAACACAGCATCCATGCAATTATTTTGAAACTTCTTATGCAATTAGAGAATTAAAATAATTTTAAGATGCTCTCCGTTTTGACCTGAGTGACTTTGACAGACTACACGCCATTTTCCAAGAACTTATCTACCGTGTTGATGGAAAGTGACTGATGTCCGTAACCAAATTAATAGTTATGATACCATAACTATGATGATGTTACTCAATCAGTGACTGTTATAATCTTCTTCAACTGTCGTCAAATTGTTACGTTTAGTTCTTGTATGAATATCAATATTTCTTGCGCTGTTTTGCTGCAGTTGGATGCATCACCATCAACTCACCTAAAATGGGAAAATTCACATGTTTTAGAATGCTACCTATGACGTCATAGTTTACTACTGCTTTTTTTCTATTCGATAAATTTCAAGAGTGACATTTTAAGATTTTTTACGAACCTGTGTTTACTGTTGAAGTCAATCCACTCTCGTCATCCAAAGCAATCTTTAATCCCTTTGTAATTTTTCCACGGGTTTGACTTTTCCATTATGTTCTCTTGTAGATTTACAGCCTCTATCAGCACTGCAAGTCTTCCATGTAGTGCAACACGACCTTCGACCGACTCGACGGAGTCTGATTTCATTCATTCTTTGATACCTGAATTTATCATAAAAATTTATTATAAGATGACGTATCCAGGCATAGTTCGAAAAGTTTCTAGAAAAGAAATGGTAATTTCCAAAATTTATACCCTTCCCAGGTATAATTATAATAAATATCAATTTGGTTCAATAATATATTTTGAAATTGAGAGTAAGCATCCTTTCATCACCTCACCTTCACCGCCATTGGTGAACTCAGGAGAATAAACAAAGCTTTGTCTGTTCGGAACTCTGAACAGCTTTTTGTTTCCAGATTTCTCTCTTACTTAAGTTTGATTTAGTGTTTGTCTAGAGTAGAATATTATAATAATCTCAAATTAGAAAACTAGATAGAAGACAGTCGCCTCGTTTTATCTAGTCGTTGTTGTAGGGTTAATAAAATTTTTGATGAAATAGACCGATTAATCATTATAACCTCGTTGTTAAAAAATAGGAACATGTTATACTGTAAGTCTGTCGTTTCAACAGCGAGTTAAGTTGGCACTATTGAAATAAAGCCAGGGAGAGGTAGGGAGAAGATAGAGGTACAGGAAGAAAATTCCTGTGATTCATTTAACTACCAAAGATTACACAGACTTTAATAGTTGTATCTTTTATAAGTATCAATAGCTGAATAAGTGTTTGATAGAGTGCTGGAACTTTTCTAGTAATTATCCAAAAATGGAGGAAGGAAAATAAAAAAAGGAGGAATTGGTAATTTTCTTTTCCCCGTTTTTCTCCCTGTTTTCAAATTTTCAAAACATCCAAATCGAAAGTGGTCTTTTCCTACTTGCCTTTGCTTTATCAAATATAGTTATAGCTGAGTTTAAGTCCCGTTTTTCACCTTTTTTTGGGTGTGATAGGATACGGGAGGAGGACTTGAACTCGCGACTATAACTTTTTAGTGTTGGCGCCACTTTAACACCGAACCCTAAATCACGCGTCCGATCGAACGAACGTTAGAGAAGGCTGGGGGTTCGGGTTGAAACCTGCGAGCTTTTCACCTGGCCAAGCTCTCAGTTCTTTTTCACGCTGAAAGAACGTCAGAAATTTTTTCCACCGCTCTAGCTAGATATAATCAAATTCAAATTTTCAATCGAATTTCAAAATTTGTCGCCTTTGTAAGCCAAATGTGGGTCTCAGGAAGACTGCTGTCGAAATTTCTCACGAAATAAAGGAGAAAAACGTATCTAACGTTAGTCGTAGTGCTATTACATGAGGACAACACAACGTGGGACTTTTTGGTTGTACGGGAATCAAAAAATTATTAATCAGTAAATAGAACAAGAAGACTCGGTCACAATTCGCCAAAGAACACCAAAACTGGCCGACCGAAGATTGGAAGAAGAGTTGCTTTTTTGGATGAGTCAAAATTTAATCCTTTTGGAAACGATGTTAGGAGATTTGTAAAATGTCCTGTTGGTACCAAATTCCAAATGTAAAACATATTGGAGGAGGTGTCATGGTTCGGGAGATTTTTTCTGCTCAAGGAGTCGGTCCACCGGTGAAGATCAACGGGAACTTGAATGCTGCCACTTACAAGAATACAGTACAGGACAGTATATTATCTTATGCTGCAGAAAAAATGCCACGAAATTAGACCTTTCAGCCTAATGACCTCAAGCATACATCTTAACTGCTGAAACAGTGGCTTTTGGGGTTCAAATATTGTCGTTTTGCACTGGCCATCACATTTCGTATGAAACCTCACCAATCGCATTACCCTGAAGGGGGTTAGTTCTAGAGTCATCCTTTTAATTCCTGTTTTATGTTTTTGGTAATTTGCAAGTTGTCTAAGTCTATTCGGTAATGTATTGAAACAGCGAAGTATGGTAGCCTAATGTCTGTCACCCATATTCATTATTAATTTTTGGTAAGTTACATTGTCTCTTGTCTTGTTCGTTTGTAATGTGTAATTGGGTACTTCTTAGTTCAGTCAGTATAATAATTTAACATTACACTATAAACTAATTGTTGTCTTACTGGTAGTACATTATATTGACTAAAAAGTTTTAAAATAAAAAAGGGCTTCCCTCACACGACTACTAAATTTAGCCCTAAAATACTTATAAATAACAACCAAACTAACACTAATAATAATTAAAATAAAAAAGAAACTCACCATTTAGGCTGTTGTCATATTTAAAACAATGAAACAAACATGACATATAATTTGCGACGCAATTTCAAATCCTCAGAACATTCGCTTCAGGAACACACGCCCTGAAATTTGAGTTTTTTGCTGTATTCCTCATGACTTAGTCTTAAATATTAATTCTTTATTAAAGACTCAAATGTAGGGAATCAGAAAAAGAAGGAGAACTCACTTCATAAACTGTTTTCATCTGGAAACCAGTGAAGCAAACTTGACGAAAATTTTACAACCAAATGCCCAGATCCTCAAAAGTTTTGCTTCAGTGCCGACGTCCTGAACACTGAAATTTGACAGTTTGCTGTTGTAGTATTCATAGTTTAGTGTTAAATATTAATTCATTATAAAATTGAAATGTGGAAAACTGAAAATCGAACGAATACTCACCTCATAAACTGATGTCATCTTCAAAACAGTGAGACAAACCTCACAAAAATTCTTGACAAAATTTTCCGATCCTCACCACATTTGCTTCAGCAGCCGGTCCCCTGAAAACCTAAAATTTGAATTAATCTATGCTCTCGCATTCATGATTTGGTCTTAAATTATGAATTTCGTCAAATTTAAATATTAAAAACTGGAAAGAGTCGGACAACTTAGCACTAAAACTGTTGTCACTTTCAAAATATCAACTTTACAACAACTTCGTGACAAAATTCTTAATATCCTCATTATTCTTATCATTTCCTGTCCTTTCTTCCTTCCTTGAAAACTCTTGGGCTGGACATTTTGCTTTTAGCAAACCCCAAACCCTATGTTCTATCAACTATTAGATCAGGCAGGATGTAGTTTTAAAGACGGAATGTAAAATTGATATCAACTACGACCACGTTATTACAAAGCATAAACAACAACCATAACGAACGACGAACATGTAACGCCTAACCCTTATTTCGATTGGTCAATCCTTAAAACACTTCAGATTGCCAACCTAATTTAATCATGGACCATTGGCGATTGCCAAATTATCTTTTTATTCAACAGTTCCTTATTTATTTTAGTAAGTACTCGTTTTCGTTGGGAAAAAATTTCTTCTATGACCGACTCCCAAAAAGTCTAAAATTTGAAAAGCGAATGAATGATCCTTTTTCTGATATATTGATTTCTCATTAAAGTCAAATGTGGAAAACCAGAACAAGCAGAAAAGATCGTCACCACAAACCAACTCAAACACAAAAGTGACAAACTTGACAAAAAATTCGCAACCAAATGCCGAGATATTCATTAGATTTGCATCAGTGTCGACATCCTGAAAACTGAACGACAATTTCCTGCTACATTCATGGTTTAAATTAAATAATTTATTATAAAATTGAAATGTGGAAAACTGAAAACTAACGAACAATCACCTCACAAACTGATGTCATCTTTAAAACAGTGGGGTAAACTTGACGAAAAATTTGTCCTCCAATCCCCATGAGATTTGCTTCACTTCCCGACACTAAAATCTAAAATTTCAGATTTGTCTGTACTCATGATTAAATTTTTGCTTAAAACCAGAAGTTTTCTGCTGTATTATTTCTAATTTAGTCTTAAATATTAATTGTTAATTAAATATTATTTCTTGAAAAACCAGAATTTAAAAAACCAGAAAACATAGAACTCTTTTCTTCTAGAAAACAGTAAGGTAACTTGACGTAAAATTTGCAACCAAATGCTCAAATCCTCATGCCATTTGCTTTAGTTGCCGAGACCCTTAAAATCTGAAATTTTGAAATTTTTGTTGTAGGACTCTATTTTGATTTTTCATAAAATTCAAAGGTGAAAAACAGTGAAAGGTCGAATACTCACATCAAAAGCTGTTGTCATCTTCAAAACAGTGAAGCAAACACGACACAAAATTCATAACAATATTTGACACTGATAATCTGAAATTTGACAAACTTTCTGATGTAGTACTCATATATTAATTGCTGCATATGATTCATCATTAAACTGGAAAAAAACTGAAGGAGAAGCAAAGTTCATTTTACAAACTGCTGTCGTCTTCAAAACAATCAGCCAAATATGACGTGAAATTCTCCATGACATTTTCAATCCTCTTATCACTTCCTTCAGAAAATCTGAAATTTGACAATTTTCTGCTGTAGTATTCATGATTTAGTCTTAAAATGACTTTTAATCAAATTTAAATGTGGAAAAACTGGTAACACAAACAACTCACCTCACTAAAAGTGTTCACCTCTGAACCGAGAGGCTACATGACAAAACTTTCCAAACAAATTTTCAATTTCTCACCACTTTTTCTTCAGTGGGCGATACCTGAAAATCTAAAATTTGAGAAATTTCTGCTGCAGTATTGATGATTTTCACCTAAATATTGATTTCTCATAAAACTCAAATGTGAAAATTTAGAAAAAGAAGAAAGACTCACCTTGACGAAAAATTTTCAACCAAATTTTCAGAGCCTCATAAAGAGTGCCGCCTGTAAAATTTAATAGTTTTATGCTGTAGTATTCATTTTTATTCTTAAGTACTGATCTGTCATCAAATTTAAATGATGAAAAACTGAAAAAAGAAATACAACTAACCTCGTAACTGTGTTCAACTTCAAATCAGTAAAGCAAACTGGACGAAAAATTCGTTACAAATCCTGATGGCATTTGCTGCAGGATCTGACACCCTGAAAATCTAAAAATTGACAGCTTTCTGCAGTATTCATAATTTAGTTTTGAATACTGATTTCCGATTTAATTGCAGTTTGAAAAATCAAAGATAGAAGGATCACACGCCTCATGAACTGTTGTCATCTTCAAAACAGTGAAGCAAACACGACACAAAATTCATAACAATATTTGACACTCTGATATTCTGAAATTTGCCAACCTTTCTGCTGTAGTACTCATATATTATCCTTAAAATATGATTTTTCAGAATATTTCATGTGAAAAACTTGGTAAAAGAAAGGACAGTTCACCTCACAAACTGTTGTCATCTTTAAAACAGTGAGGCAAACCTGACGAAAACTTCGTGACAAAACTTTCAAATCCCAATAACAATTACTTTAGTGAGCAACGCCGTGAAAATCTGAAATTTGAAAAATTTTGTGTTGTAGTAGTGTTGATTTAGTCTTAAATATTCGTCTTTCATTAAATCCCAGAGTCAAAAACTGGAAACAGAAGAACAACTCACCTCATAAACCGTTGTTATCTCCATACGAATTTGTAGCCAAATTTTCAGAGCTCATGAGATATATTTTAATCTTCAGCGTCCTGATAATCTAAAATTTTATTATTTTCTGTTGTAGTACTTCACATCAAAATGAGAACGTGGATTCTCCAATGTTACATTCTTCCTGTTCTTCTGTATGGTTGCGAAGGATGGACGAGGGGCCTAGAGAGAAGAATTGAAACCTTTGAGATATGGCTTTACCACCGCATTTAGCCTGGACGAGACGGATGACAAACGTGGAAGTGCTAGCCCGAGAGAAGGAGTTGCTGTACGAAGTTAAGCGCCGGAAACTGCAATACTTCGGACTCCTACTGCGAAATAGCAAATATAGACTACTCCAGGTCATCATGTAGAAGAAAATGGAGGAAAAGCGACGCCCCGGAAGACGGAAAACTTCGTGGCTCAAGGTTCTACGAGAATGGTTCGACCGCCCTATTCCGAGGGGCAGCATCCAAGGTCGCCATAGTCTTGTTAAATGCTTACCATCGACGCGGAGTCAATGATATTGTTGTAGTACTCATAATTAAGTCTCAAATTTTAATTTCTCATTAAATTCCAAAACAGCTAGGAAAACTTGATGAAACATGCGTGACACAATTTTCAAACACTTATGATATTCATTTCCGTGGCTGATTACCCGAAAAGTCCCTTTTCATGTTCCATCTCCCCAATTTTCTTAAGTTTTCTCTGAATTTCTTGTTCCCTTTTTAACTTGCTGTTTATGTAAGCCCTTTCCCCCTAAGATTACAAAGTCAAATTTCTTGATTTTCAGATGCTGTGCCCTGTTGGTTCAGTCAAATAATTTTACTGTAAACTTTCTCACCTCTTTTTTAGCACCTCAACTCCAAATCTGAGCTGGTTCCAAAGATTTTTCTTCAAAAAGTATTCAACTGCACTGTTTCTCAGCCGCCTCTGTTTTTTCTTGGTCTTGCTTCAGCTATTCTACTTTAGGTTGAACGTTAGTGTGGCCCTTCTGTAATACCAACAATCATAATTTACACTTAAATATCGATTTCTCATTTGATTACCATGTAAAAAAGTGGAAAAGACGGACAACTTACGATATAAACTCCGTCATTTCCGAAATAGTAAGGCAAACATGAAGACAAGTTCCTCACTCAATTTTCGAATTCTCATATCAATTCCTTCAGTTACCAACACCCTAAAAATCTAGAATTTTGATTATTTTTGTACTGTAGTATTCTTAATTTTGGCTTAAAAGCTGATTTTTCACTGAATTCACGTGTGAAAAACAAAGTAAAACAGAACAACTTACCTCATCCATCGTTGTCATTTTGAAAACGGTGAAACGAAATTGACGAAAAATTCTCGACAGTATTTTCAAATCACTGCCCGATGTTCTGAAAATGTGAAATTCGAAAATTTTTCTACTGTAGTATTCATGATTTACAATAAAAATACAGATTTTCCCCTAACCCATTAACGCCCAGGTTAGAAATCGTAGAAAATTTTTAAGATCCTTTTGAGGTCTGGCACAAAAATCAAAAATGATATTTCTGTAAATATTTTCCAAAAGTTTTGGACAACTCTCAAAAAAAGAGCTCGGTGCCATTTCCCCCTCTGGATGACTACTATGTATCTACTCACCAGTCAGCCATGCTTCTTTTTCCTTTTTCCCTGATGTGGCTGTTGAAGATCCCAGAAGACCCGCCCGTGCATCACTTTCTGGAAGTCCTCAGCTTTGCGTCGTCTTGACTTGTCCGTGGTCCTGATGTTGCATCCTAAGACTTGCAAGAAAATGAGAAGGAGGATTCGCGTTATTCTGCTCCTCTTTTCTTTGGTCGTCCCTGGCGTACTCTTTCGTCGTCCTCTTTGGTTTCCAAGATTTTGCGGCAGAATGTCTGGAAACTCTGCCATTTTTCCTTGGAGTTCAGTATTCCTGTAATGATTGTTTCAATGTCAAGATCCGGGAATTTTTTCATTAATTCTCGTCGCTCCAGTGTCCATGTAGGGCATCTTTTGAGTGTGTGATCTGCGGTGTCGTCTTCTTCTCTGCAGTAGTCGCAGATCGGCGTGTCTCTCCTGCGGATTTTGTGAAGAAATCCGTTGAAGCAGCCATGCCCTGTCAGCATTTGCGTCATGTGGAAGGTCGTGTGATCTTTCCACCCATTCTTTTAGATGTGGAACGATGGCGGCGACTATGGGTTTCTCGATGGCTTCTGTTTCGAGTTTTTCCTTCCATTTCTGATAAGTTTTTTAAATATCTTCTTGGTCTCAGCTTTGTTCCGTGTTTGTGTCCTGGCTTCTTCCCTGGCTCTTGCGAGGATGGTAAGTGGAGGAGTTCCGGCTAATACCATTGAGGCTGCTGCAGATGTGGTCTTATACGCCCTGCATACTCTTTGGGCTATCCGTCGTTGTAATGACCTTTTTGTTCTACTTTCTTATTTCTCTCCAGTGTTTCGATCCAGATAGGGGCTCCATAGGCTGCGATGCTTGTGACTACGTTCGCATACAGCAGTCGAACTCTTGTGTTAGGTCCCTCCAAGTTAGGTAATAGCGTGCACAACAATCTCGTGGTCGTATCTATCTTCGTGGCTACATTGCTGAAATGTTCCTCGAAGCTCCATCGATTGTCAATCTGTAATCCCAAGTATTTCATGCTTTTCTTGGGGATGATCTCTTCTGTTCCAACCCTGATCGTGATATTGGCTGGGAGTCTTTGTTTCCCGAAGACTGTGATCTCCGTCTTCTGTGTGGCCACCTTGAGTCCTAGTTCTTTTATAGTGGAGATGACCGAGTTGGTGGCTGTTTCCGCTATGGTTTTAGCTTTTTCCAGGTTCTTTTCTGTGGCTAGTATGAGAGTGTCGTCCGCATAACAAACTATGGTTGAGCCTTCTGGTGTTGCAGTTTCTAGAACCTTGTCAAAAGTGGTGTTCCACAGAAGTGGTCCAAGTACGGAGGCCTGTGGAACGCCGCATGTCATTTTCCGTGAGTGTTCCTTGTGTGGCCGGTCATTGAAGATAATTTTTCTGTCATGAAGATAATCCTCGATTGTAGCGGTTAGGTATCCTGGAAGGTTTTTCTTCCGTAGTGCAACTCGAATGTGCTTCCATGGCAGGGAGTTAAAAGCATTTTTGATGTCGAGGGCTTCTTCTCCATGGTGGCGTGTTGGATGGTGCGTTGAACTAACTTGACTGCATCTGCCGTTGAGTAACCGAACCTGAAGCCAAATTGATTTTTAGACAGGTTGTTTCCGGAGTTCTCCAGATGTTGTACTACTCACTACGTAAGATTTGTTCCAATAGTTTGCCGTAGTCCTCCAAGAGGCGAATTGGTCTGTACGATGAGGGTCCCTTGTCAGGTTTATTTGGCTTCTTCAGGAGTATGAGCTTTGCCACTTTCCATTTCTCTGGGAACTTGCTTTTTCTGATGCATCTTGTTAGTGCTGTGGCCATTTCGCTCGGCATGGTCTTGGTTGCCTGTGATACTACCGTCTTCGGAATACCAGACGGTCCAGGTGCAGTGTTTCGGAGTAGTCTTCGACCGGCTTGTCTTAACTCCATTTCTGTTATCTTCCACTCGTTATTCCATGTTGTTTCCCTGGTGGGAGGAGGGAGCTCTGGTTGTGTGGAGAAGAATCCATCGATGATGTTGTTGACCTCTTCAATTGTCAGTTGTTCCGTTATGGGGGTGTCTGCCGGTTTTATCTTCTTCATAACTAAGCGGTATGGTCTCCCCCAGGGATCTCCGTCCATTGTCCTTACGAGTTCCTGCCAGTCATTATTCTTCACTGCTTTGATGAGGTGAGTGAGTGTTCTCTTTAGTTGGCGGTATCTTTCCTCAGCCGGGCCGGCTTCAGCTGGTGTTCTTTTCCTGGCTCTCTGCATTACTCATCTGCTTTTTATGCAGGCTTTCATTGTTTCGGCAATCTCTCCATTCCACCAGTATGTATGTCGCCTGGTGGTATTCCTTTTCTTGGGCATGCTGTTGTTGCAGGCCGCTTCTAATGTGTCATCGATCCATTTGGCTGCTTCCTCTGCATTTTCGAATTTGTTGTTTGTGATCCATGCTGCGGCTTGTAGTGAGTTTTCGCATTCATCTTGGTTGAACCTTGCGAGTTGCCATCCCTTGAGTTTCGTGCTGCGAATCCATGTATTTTGATGCACGATGTCCAGGGTGATATAGAGATGGTCGAACAGGGTTTCAATGGTTGGGTGGAGTTTCCAGCTGCTTGTTAGTCGTGCTGCGTTGACCCAGGTCAAGTCGACGTGAGAACTCCCTGACGTATGTAGGTCGTGGATCATCGTTTAGGAGTATCAATCTGTTCGCCATTGCCCAGTCTTCTACGAGGTGACCTCTGAGTGTAGTGATTGGCGATCCCCACTTTTTGGATTTTGCAGTGAAATCTCCAGCTACGATGATGAGGTGTTGTTGGAGGCTGTCGAACTCATGTCCAATTTTTGCAAAATCGTTTCGATAATACTTAGTGACTCAGCCTTGCTGGTTTACATCGCCCATAATAATGTGGTAGGAGTTCGCTAGTTTTGTTTGGGATACAGCAATTTTCTTCCTTTCTTTCCTGCTATATCTCATCGCTTTACTAATAAGTTCGTGGCTGCCGTAGTTGACAAAAGAAACGCATTTTACTCTCATTTCAAAATCTCACCATTTACATCAAAATCGAAAGTCGAAGCCTTTGGCCTTTTTTTTAAAGCTGTAGAAATCTTCAGTAGACACTTTGCCCTTCGATTTTCTCGTTACGTGCCTGTGGCGGAAGCCCAAGTTGCTGAGATAAATAAGATCTTCCGACATTAAAAAAAATTGTATCATCCACCAAGGACATTTGACCAATGAGGAGCACTCAGATTGCCTCTCCGCCTATTAAAGCTGAGAATTTGAGGTCACATCATGTATTTCCTATACAGAAAGAAATGACTGGAAAAATTGGCCTTTTTTTTACCCACTTTTTATGAAAATTTTGATAAAACTATTGTTTTCCCTATTAAGTACGAATTGCATATATTAAAGTACCGTGTCCTTAAATGAGGACACCAAAATTTGATGGTGGCTCATTGCGTTTCGGTTGAAATTTCAGTGATAATTGTTTTACGGCTTTGTTTTATAACATCTTGAGAGTCTGCTAAATTTTTTCCGCAAAGGTACCTCCAACAGGATGTGAGAAAAAAATATTTTCTCGATGCACCGATGCATTTTAGTGAAAATCATGCTGCTCTATCAACAGTTATTCTACAACTCCTGACTATAAAAAAATAGGAAAAATTGTACCTATTTATAAAGAAAAGATGGGTCATAATGTTTAAAAAAATCTTAAGATTAGTATCCTGATTTGAGGACACGGGGCGTTAATGGGTAACATTAAAATGTACAAAAAGAGAAGAACAACTCACTTCACAAACTTTTCTCGTCTTCAAACAGTGAGGAAAACATGCACAAACTTCGTGAAAAAAATTTTCAAGTCGTCATGAAATTTGCTTCAATACCCGACGCTCTGGAAGTTTAAAATTTGACAGATTTATGCTGTAGTATTCAATTTTCAGTACTAATTATTTTTTTATTTCATCAAATTCGAGTGTAAAAAACTGGAGACAGAGCGAGACAACCGAGTTCCAAAACTGTTGAAAAATTTCAAACCAAATTCTCAAGTTCTCGTACAATTGTCTTAAGTAGCTGACGACCTGAAAATCAGAAATTTGACAATTTTCTGCTGTAGTAGTTAGGAATCAGTGTTAAATATTCATACTTCATAAAATTCAAATGTGAAAAACTGAAAACAGAAAGATGACTTACCTCACAAACTGTTGTTATCTTCAAACACTGAGGAAAACATGACGAAAAATTCGTGAAAAAAATTTTCAAATCGTCATGAAATTTGCTTCAATATCCGATGCACTGGAAATTTTAAAATTTGACAGATTTCCGCTGTAGTATTCATTTTATGGTCGTAAATATTATTATTTTTCAGTTTGAGAAACTTCACTGTTGAAACTTTGAACAAAATTTTCAAGTCCTCATAAAATTGTCTTTAATAGCTGATCTGAAATTTGACAATTTTCTGCTGTAGTAGTCATCAGAAGAATCAGACCTTAATATTCACTCTTCATACAATTCAAATGTAAAAACTGGAAACAGAAAGATGACTTACCTATCTTCAAAACTCTGAGGCAAACTTGACGAAAACTTCGTGAAAAAAATTTTCAAGATGTCATGAAACTTGCCATAGTATCCAATGCTCTGACAATTTAAAATTTCCGCTGTCGTATTCATTTTTTAGTAGTAAATATTAATATTTCCTCAAATTACAGTGTGAAAAAAGACAGAACTTAATTTCGAGAGAGTGACGTAAGAATGACAAAACATTCGAAAAATATTTTCAAGGGGTCATGAGATTTGCACACTGTTCAAATCTGAAATTGAACAGTTTTTGCTGTATTATTCATGATGTAGCTTTCAATGCTTATTACTTTTACGAAATTTAGTTTGAAAAATTGGAGGAAGAAAGAGAATCTCACCTCATAGACTGATGTCATTTTCAAATCACTGAGGCAAACTTGGCGAAAAATTCGCAAACCAAATTTTCAAGTCGTCATAAAAATTGCTTCAGTAGCCGACGCCCTGAAAACCTGAAATTTGACAATTTCCTGCTGTAGTATTCAATGTTTTAAATATTTAATCTTCATAAAATACAAATTTGAAAAAGAAAGACAACTTACCTCATAAACCGTTCTCGTCTTTAAAAAGCGAAACTAACATGTCCAAAAATTTGTGACAACATTTTCGTATCCTCATTTCATTTGGTTCAGTAACCGACGCCCTCAAAATCATAATTTGACAGTTTTAAGCTGTAGTATTACATTTAAATTATGATTTTTCATTAAAGTATAAGTTAAAAAGAAAAACAGGAGCCAACTCACTTCATAACTGTGGGCATGTATGACGAAACATTCGTGACATGGTTTTGAATTCCTTCTACGGTTTGTTTCAGTGGCTGACGTCCTATAAATCTGAAATTTGACAGTGTCCTGTTATAGAATTTATCATTTATACAGTATATTGAAGCTGTATCATGAATACAGTATATTTATCATTAAATTTCAATGTCAAATACTTGACAAAGGTGTACAACTCACATCACAAACTATTGTCATCTTCATAACTGTGAGGCAAACTTGGGGAAAAATTGGCAACCAAATTTACAGAGCCTCATGAAATTTCTTGTAATTGTCAATATTCTAAAAATTAAACAATTGGAGGATTTTCAGTAACAGTATTCATAAATTACCCTTTGTTCAGACTTAAAACCAACCCCAAAAGGGATTGGAATTTGTTTTTGTCTTCATTCATTTTCGATACCTGCGTTATTGTATGGTAAAGTGACCCAGGCGGTTGAGGGCCAAGGAGAATGGTTAAATTGACAATAGGCAATAAGACAGAGGAACAGAGGAAGCAAACAAATAACAGTTGGAGGACCCTTTGGGCAGGTATACAAGATGGCGGATTTCATGGAAACTATTCTGAAACTAAGAATCAGTGGTGTTATTTCATTTGCAGCCCAGCCTCACACTTCACCAACCGCCATCACTGATTTTAGGAGAATCAATCCTGAAGCTGGAGGGTTTTCTCTGTTTGGAAAACCGAAAACCCTTAAAATATGATTTTTCACAAAGATCCAGTGGGAAAACTGGTAAAAGGAGATCAACTCACCACACAAATTGTTGTCATCTTCAAAAACAGTGAGGTAAACTTTGCAACCACTTTTTCAAATCCTGATGACAATTGCTTCAGTAACCGACGACTTGAAAATCTGAAATTTGACAAATTTTGTGCTTTAGTCTTCTTAATTAAGTCTCAACTATTAGATTTTCATTCAATTCCAGTGAAAAACAGGAACAAGAGGAACAACTCACCACATAAAGCAACTGTTGTCACCTACAAAACAGTGAATCGACTTTGTAGCCAAACTTTTAAATACTCGTGAAATTTGTCAAATTTTCTGCTGTAGTATTCATGATTTACACTTAAATATTGGTGTGTCATTAAATTTTAGTGTGACTCTAGAACTCACTTCTTAATGTGGTTATCTTCAAAACAGTGTGACAAAAACGACACCCTTTGGACAAATGATATTGGCTTTAGAGGCACCACCCTGAAAATCTCGAATTTGGCAAATTTTGTGCTGTAGTATTTGTGATTTGAGCTTGAATATTGGTTTGTCATTAAACTCCAGTGTGAAAATCTGGAAGCAGAACGAACACTCACCTCATAAACGGTTGTCATCCTAAAAACCATGGAAGCCAACATGATGAAACATTCGTAAAAAAATTTTCAAAACCTCATAACAGCTAGTTTAAAGACAAAACAGAAGAACAACTCACATCATAAACTGTTATCATCTTCATAATAGTGAGGCAAACATGACCAAAATTTTTGAAAAATTTTCAAATCTTCATACATTTACTTCAGTGTCCGACACCCTGAAAATCTGAAATTTGACAAATTTTGTGCTGTAGTATTATTTATAGTCTTAAATATTGGTTTCAGGTTAAATTTTATGTGAAAACTGTCAAAAAAGAAAAGCTCACCTCATAAACTATTGGCAACTTCAAAACAGTGAGGCAAACTTGACAACGTTTGTGAGAGGATTTTTCACATCTCTATGACCTTCGCTTCAGTGATCGACGCCATGAGATCTCAAAATTGACAAGTTTGGTGTTGTATTATTTGTGATTTGGTCTTGAAAATTGCTTTTCTGGCAAAGAAGCAAAAGATGGAAATCTCACCACAAAACTTTCAGGTTTTTTCAAAAGAGTGAGACAAACTTGACGAAAAATTTTTTGCAAAAATTTTCAAACCCACGTTTGTTTCTTTGATTTCTTTCTTTTCCCTGCTGTAGTATTCATAATTTGGTCTTAAATACTGTTTTTAAATTAAATTCGCATATACAGAAAACTCAAAAAGGACAACTCACCTCATAAACTGTTCTCGTCTTACAAACAGTTAGGCGAATTTGACGAAAATTTGCAACCAAATTTTCAACACCTTTCTTCAGACACCAACGCTGTGATAATTTCCTGTTTTAGTATTCATGATTTGGTCTTAAATATTGATTCTTTATAAAATTCAAGTTTGAAAAACTGAAGAATCACCTCATAAACCATTGTCCTCTTCAGTGAGTCAATAGAGGAACAAATTCCACTAAAAATTCGCAAATTTTTAATCCTTCATGAAATTCTCTTCGGTAGTCGACACCTGAAAATTTAAAATTTGATTATTGTCTGCTGTAGTATTCATAATTTATTCTTAAATATTGATTCTTCATTAAATTCAAATTTGAAGAACACAAAAAGAATAACAACTCACCTCACAAACTGTTGTTTTCCTCAAAACAGTCGGACAAAGACATCAAAGACTCTCTGACAATATTTTCAATCCTCAACTCATTTCCTTCGGACATCCTGAAACCTGAAATTTGTGAGTTTTCTGCTGTAATAATTGAAATTTACAGTTAAAATATATTTCTTACTAAATTGAGGTCTTGAAAACTTGTGGTGGAGTTTAGAAGGAAGGGAGTGAGAGACAAAATCTATTCAAAAGCAGCAGACCACCAAAAGCAAAAGACACTGTAGTTTAGTACTGACTAAAAGATTTTTTGAGAGTGCATTTACCTACAAGGAATGCGGAAGTATTCTTGAAAGCTGAGGTTGACGGATTTTCATAAAGGCGAAAGGAGGAAAAGTAGTGGTGGTGGTGGTAGTGGTGCCTTTAATCCCATTCTTCACCCTCTTTTTGGTACAACAGGATGCGGGTGGAGGATTCGAACTCACGAACATTGTGTCCAAGTCAAGAACTTTAACCACTACACTACTCCTCCCACGAAAGAAGGAAAAGTAGTATCGGGAATAAAGAAGACCTTTCAGGACAATGACTCTCGAAAAGCGGATTTGGTGGCAGGAACTCAGCGAAGAAGTAGAATCAATCTAGAATTCAAATTATGTACTTGGAACGTTGATGGATTAACTATGAAATGGCTAGACAGTGACTATAGACTTTGTTAGAAACTTTTATATTATTGATTTTGGTGAAATATGGTGGGGAGAGGATAGAAAAATGACATTTGTCTGGCAGGAAGAAGAATAAAAAGGGAGGCGGAATTCTGGAAGGCTGTGCTTCTTTATCAAGAAAGATAGAGACACTACTATTAAGGCCATCAAGAGCAAAATTGAAGGGGTATTATGGGTTAAAATTAAGAACACTCTCGGAGAATGGAAGTTTACTCTCAGCCACCATTACAGAAAACCATACTGGATTAATCCATGTATTGGTTTACAATTGACCTATACAAATACAGTTATCTACTAAACCTATTCCTGAACTCGTTCAGTCCTCTAGTTCGAACAAAAACGAAAAGACACCGAAGCGAGTCATTCACCTTTTGTGACACTGTTCAAAGATATCGAAATAGAATCAAATTTTTCAGACTCATGAACAAGTTCCAATAGAGACAGATAGATAAAACGCATGAGATTATCTGGTCGATCAACAGGGAGCAACTGGATCGAGACGACAAAGAGTTAACAGTTTCCTTGGGAATAATCTTTAACATGAGGAAGGTGACTCCTGGAGGAGGAGGACCAACCACGAGATGTACGAGCTCTTCGAGGAGAAGGATATCGTCACCTTCATCAAGCTCAGGAGGTTGGAATGGGCAGACCATGTCTTAAGACCCAATGACAAACTGATTCTCAAAATTTTAAACGCGAAGCCCGAGAGCAGGCGAGTAGGTCGCCCAGCTTAAAGTCGGAAGATGGAGTCCGGGAAGACGTCCGAGAGCTTCGAATTCAAAACTGGAAGAGATGTGCATTGGATAGGGAATAGAGAAGGCCAAGGTCCACACAGGGCTGTGGAGCTAATGAATGAATGAATCTTTAACATGGGTACTATATCGGTTCTTAATATGAAATACTACTGGACAAAAAGCAGTATTGTATACATTTTTTACAAATATACATTATAATCTTCACCGCTCTTTCAACGGAAATTACTTCCAATTAGACCGACACCCATCTCCAAATTTCACCCACGTCACAAAGGGTTAGTGTAATGACATCCGGTTGGTATGACCAACGAGGAACCCACATTTCTGGAAGAACTGGAAAGTGAGGTATGGTATTGGAATCATTGAATCACTGATACTGATGAAGAAGTGTAATGCTACGATGGGAGATAAAGGCGAAAAAGTTCAGAAAGAAATTGGGTGAGATGAAAAAGAATTGGTAGATGGAAGATCCAGCAACGACAACATTATAAATGAGAGGGGGGTGTCACTCTTGAAGTTCTGCAAGAAACTAGATCTGATTATTTTGAATCAGCGACCGAAAAGTGACCAAAGAAAGAATTTACCTTCTACTCCGCACTGGGAAACAGCGTTGTAGAATATACACCAGTGTCTAGAGGAATCTAGGACTCTGAAGCTGACTTAATAGTCAAAGACAGGATTGAATCAGACCATATGGCCAGTTACAACGATGAATAGAAATACAGCCGACCGAACTATAAAGCTCATGAAATTTGCTTCAGTGTTTGACATCCCGCCAATCTGAAATTTCACAAATTTTGTGCTGTAGTACTTTAGTTTTATTTTAATTTTTATTAAATTGTAATGTAAATATACTAGAAATAGAATGACAACTCACCACATAAAATGTTGTCACCTACAACAGAGCGAAGCAAATTTGACGAAAAATTTGCAACCAAGCTTTTAAATTCGAATAAAATTGTCTTCCGTGTCCACCACCCTAAAAATCTGAGATTTGACAAATTCTGTGCTGTAGTATTTATGATTTAGTTTTAAATATTGATTGCGCATTAAATTTCACCTGAAAAACTGAAAAGAAAAACTCACCTTATGAACCGCTGTCGTCTTCAAAACACAGACGCAAATATGACCAAAAATTTGTGACAAAATTTTCAAATCCTCATAACATTTTCTTCGGTGACCAATACCCTGAAAATGTGAAATTTGAGTTTTCAGCTGGAGTATGCATGATCTCATTAGGTTCTGATGTAAAATACTTGAGGCACACAGTGAGGCAAACATGAACAAAAACTCGCATCCAAATAATGAAATCCTCATGACATTTGCTTTAGTTGTCCAGACCCCTGCGAATCTGAAATTTGACAAATTTTTTGCTGTAGTACTCATAATTTGGTCTTAAATTTTGATTTTCCAATTAAGTTCACTGTAGAGTTGTAAAAAGAAAACAACTACTCACCTCATAATTTGTTGTTATCTTCAAAACAGTGAGACCAACATGATAAAAAATTCGCATCCAAATAATAAAATACTCATGACATTCGCTTCAGTCGCTGAGACCTCCACAATCTGAATTTTGACAAATTTTTTGCTGTAGAAACAAAAAAAAATTGATTTTTCAAAAATTGACATAAAAACAACTGAAACAGAAGGACAACTTATTTCACAAATTTTCGTCCACTTCAAAACAGTGAGACAAACTCTAAGAAAAAAATTTGTAGCCGAATTTTTACAGGCCTAGTACCTTTCGTTAGGGAAGTGAAAAGGTTAGCAGAAGGCGAGAAGGTATTAGAAAATCTGGTAACTGAAAGAGGAAGAGAAGTACAAAGACAAAGCCAGTTTAATAGAATTATGGAGTCCAGGTACAATCCAGAGACAAGGACCGGGTGGAATTGGGAATCCCTGCCTACTTGCAAGAGGTATCCTGTGGGAAGAAAATGAAAAGGGCAGCGCAAGCTGGATGCAACGGCACGCGTTACTGGATGCCAACTTAGAAAGTTAGTTGGTACCGACCTTCATTTAGTTATCGTTAATTTGTGTAAATGTAAATATGGTGCAAAAATCAAGATTGTATTAGTAAGAATTGTAAGCCGAAAGGCGAAATTCAAGACTCAATATATTATATTATATTATTATAGTACCTTTCGTTCAGTAGCCTGTACCTTGAAAAATCTAAAATCTAATTATTTTCTGCTGTAGTATTTATCATTTATCCTTCAATTTTGATTTCTATTAAAAATATGATTCAAAAAAAATTTAATAAAGAAGAACAACATGCCTCAAAAATTATTTCCAGCTTCAAAACAGAGTGACAAAATTTTCAAATCCTCACAACTTAGCCAACGCCCTGAAAATCTAACATTTGAAGATTTTCTGCTGTAGTAATCAATATATAGTCTAAATTATGAATTTGTCATTAAATTATTAAGTAAAAAATTGGAAACAGAAGGGCAAATCACCTCATAAACTGTTATCATCATAAAACAGTGGGACAAACTTGATGAAAAATTCGTCAAAACGTAGTCTTCAGAGTTCGACGCCCTGAAAATATGAAATTTGGCAGCTTTCTGTGATGGCATTCATGGTTCACACTTCAATAGTGATAGTCTACTAGACTGAAAATCTGGAAGAAGAACAGCAACTCACTTTATAGACTTTTGTCATCTTCAAAACAGTGAATCAAACATGACGAAAATTCGGAACCAAATTTTCAAATCCAAACATGTGTTTCAGTGAGCGCCGCCCTAAAAATCTGAAATTTGAAAATTTTGAGTTATGCTATCATAATTTAGTCTTAAAAACTAATTCTTCATTAAAGCCCACTGTGAAAAACTTGAAGAAAAAGGTCAACCCACCTCACAAACTGTTGTCATCTTCCAAACAGTAAACCAAACATGACGGAAAATTCGGAACCAAATTTTCAAATCCTCACCACACTTTCTTAAGTGGCCGTTAGCCTGAAAATTTGAAAGTTTTGCTGTAATAGTCATGATTTGGACTTAAATATACAATTTTTATCGAATTCAAACGTGTAAAACTAGCACAAAGAGGGAAACTCACTTCAAAAATTATTCATCTTCATGACCTTTGCTTCAGTGACCGACACCATGAAATCTGAAATTTGACAAGTTTGGTGCTGTAGTTTTTGTTATTTGGTCTTAAAAATGGCTTTTCTGGCAAAAGAAGCAAAACAAGGAACCCTATCTCACGAACTTTTAGGTTCTTCAAAACAGTGAGACATACTTGATGAAAAATTTTGTTGCAAAAATTTTCAAACCCACGTTTGTTTCTATAGTCGACTCTTTGAAAACTGAAAATTTGACAAATTTCCTACTTAAGTACTCGTGATTTAGTCTTACGTATTGAGTAATCAGTAAATTTCAGTACGAAAACTAGAAACAGAAAGACAACTTACGCAAAAAGTGCTGTCGTCTTCAAACTTGTCGAAAAATTTGCATCAACATTTTCAAATCCTCATGAGATTTGTTTCAAAAACAACGCCCTGAAAATTCATTTTTTTATAAATTTTTGTTCTCTGGTAGGATGTTCCTCAGATGGACCTTGGAACTCCCATGGTATGTTCCAAACTACGTGATCATGGAGGAAGTAAAGAAAACACCAATTATAACCAAGAGTGTTGTAAGAGCAGCAAGTTCGAATCAAAATAATGGCAGGCAATAACGAGCTGCTGAAAGAGTGCCTACGACTGAGCGACAAGAATGTAGAAGATAAGCAGAAAAGAGCTTTCTTACAGAAGATTGGTCTCAGCGTAGAGTACGTCAGAAGAAGGAGAGAAGGGGCTGAAAATCCACGAGGAAATCCAGAGAAGATGTGAAGATATAGAAAAGGCGAGTCGGTACTGGAGGATGGAGCAATCCAATATCTGGAAAAAGTATTTGGGCTTCATTACTCCTCCCGTTCTATCTGAGGCACCCAGGAGAAAATCAAAAGGTTGCAGCTAGAAAGAGAATGGCGGCTTCATTTAGCGTGATCCTATTGTAAATATAAATTATTATACAATATATTATTATGTTATCTGGTACTCAGAATTTAGTCTTAAATAAACTCAAATCCTTTTTTGTGCGATTTTTAAATGCGTTTTCTTTTCGATTATTGCGTTCAGAAAACTGTATTTTATAGCTATTCATGAAGTTTCGTAGAATTTTTTTATGCGCTTTCTTTTATGCGCTCCCTATCCACCGCACAAAACAGGTTTGAGTGTATTGATTTCTCATTAAAATCCAGTGTGAAAAACTTGAAAAGAACAACTTACCTCATAAACTCTGTTCGTTTTTATAACCATGAGGCAAACATATCTATAAATTCGAACCAAAGTAGCAACGTCCTAAAAATCTGAAATTTGACAATTTTGTGCTGTAGTAGTCAATAAATTAGTCTTAAATATTGATTTTTACCTAAATTCAAGCGTGAAAGCGGAGGAAACGAACGACATCTCACCTCAAATCTGTTGTTATGACCAAAAATTCTAAACAGAATTGAAATCTAACATTTCCTTCAATCGCCGACACCCCGAAAATCTGAAATTTTGACAATTTTTATGCTGTGGTATTCATGATTTATTCCTAAACTTTGATTTGTTGTTAAATTTCAGTGTAAAAAACTGTGGAAAGAATAAACACTCACCCCATAAGTTCTTGTCATCTTCAAAACAGTGAGACCGATTTGACGAAAAATTTTTGACAATAGTTTCAAATCCTCAAAACATTAGTTTCAGCGTTGTCGTCCTAAAAATCTGAAATTTGACAGTTTACTGCTGTAGGATCATTAAAATTGCTTTGTGATTAAATTTCAATATAAAAGGTTTGACAAAGAAGAACAATTTACCTCGCAAACAGTTGTCATTTTCTAGAGTGATCAAATGTTCATGACATTTCTTCAGTGATCGACACTCTTAAAATTTAAATTTTGACCATTTTCTGCTGTAGTATGCTTGATTTATTGTTAAACACTAATTTTCACTAAGCTCAATTGTAAAAAATTGGTACAAAAAGACAACTCACCCCAAAAAGTGTTGTCATGTCTAAACAGTTAAGCAAACATGACAAAACATTTGCATTCCGAAGTTCAAATCCTCATGACAAGTTCTGCAAGGTTTAAATTTGACAGTTTTCTGCTGTAGTATTTATGATTTGTAGCTTAATACTGATTCATCAACAAATTCAAAAGCGAAAAATTGCAGATAATAGTTAGAATTTGTGACCAAATTTGCAAATTCTCACGACATTTGCTCCAGTGATTGACATCATTAAAATCTGAAATTTGACAATTTCCTGCTGGATTATTTATGATTTAAACATAAAAATTGTTGCCCGTTAAACATAAATGTAAAATAATGAAAACAGAAATACTACTTACCAGAGAAACAGTTATCATCTTCAAAACAGTGAAGTAAATAAAAGTTACAAAAATTTCCCACAGGATTTTCAAAACCTGACTACATGTGCTCCGGCGGCCGACGTTCAGATAATCTAAAATTTGACAGTTTACTGCTGTAGTATTCATGATTTAATCTTAAAATTTGATTCCTCATTAAATTTTAGAGTGAAAAACTTGTAAGAGAAGGGAAACTGACCTTAATAACGTCGGTAATCTCCATAACAGTGAAGCATGGCGAAAAGTTTTCAGATCCTCATCAAATTTGCTTCAAATATTTACGTTCTAAAAATCAGAAATTTGACTGTTTTTTTTTCTGTAGTGTTGATGAAGTGCTTCTTAATATTGATTTTTTACCAAATACAAACATGGAAAACTTAAATTAAATTTTATAGTTTACGACAAAGCGTTCAAATCTTCATAAAATTTGATTCTGTAGCCGACACCCTGAATATCTGAAATTTGACAAATTTTCTGCTGTAGTATTTGTATTTTGAGCTTGAATATTGCTTTGTTATTAAATTCCAGTGTAAAACTCTGGAAGCAGAACGAACACTCACCTCATACACCGTTGTCATCGTCAAAACAGTGAGGTGAATTTGAGTAGAATCTCGCTACCATAATTTCAAATCGTCCTGATATTTACTTAGTAGCCATCGCCCTAAAAATTTGACAAATTCTTGCTGTAGTTTTCATGATTTGGTTTATATTCTTCATTAAATTCCAGTATGAAAAACTGGAAACAGAACGAACACTCACGTCATAAAATGTTGTCGTCTACTCATAACAGACAAACTCGTGCCAGAATTTTTAAATTTCCACACCATATCGTTTGCTGGTCAATCCTGTAAAAATCGGATGTTATCAGTTTTCTTGTGAAATGCTCATGACATTTCCTTCAGTAACCAACCACCTGAAAATCTAAAATTAGAAAAATTTTGGGCTATTTTAGTCTTAAATTTTGATTTTTCACTAAATTTCAGTGTAAAAACTTGGAACAAGAACAATAATTCAAATTTGTTGCTGTCATCTTCAAAACAGTGAGACCAACTTGACGAAAAATTCAAAACCAAATGCTCTTGACATTTGCTTCAGTAACCGACACCCTAAAAATCTAGAATTTGACTATTTTCTGCTGTAGTATTCATGCTTTAGTCTTAAATATTGATTCTTCATTGAACTCAAATCTGAAAAACTGAAGAAAAATTAAAAACTCACCTCATAAATGGTTGTCTTCAAAACAGTAAAATTAGAAAAATTTGCTCAAAATTTTCAAATCGTCAAAATATTTGCTTTACTAACGGACACCCTGAAAATGTGAAATTTGACAAATTTTGTGCTGTAGTATTATTTATAGTCTTAGATATTGGTTTTCCGGTAGAATTTAATGTGAGAAAACTGTCAAAAAATGAAAACTCACCTCATACACTGTTGTCATCTTGAAAACAGAGAAATCAACTTGACGAAAAATTCAAAACCAAATGCTCATGACATTTGCTTCAGTAATCGACACCCCGAAAATCTGAAATTTGACTATTTTCTGTTGTAGTATTCATGCCTTACAATGTTAGTCTTAAATGTTGATTCTTCATTGAACTCAAATCTAAAAATCTAAGACAAAATAAAACCTCACCTCAGAGACGGTTGTCATCCCAAAAACCAAGGAAGCCAACATGACGAAACATTTGTGAAAATTTTTCAAAACCTCGTAACAATTACGTTAAAGATCGACGCCCTGAAAATTTGAAATTTGTCATTAAAATTCCTCATCGAATTCCACGGTGAAAACAAAACAGAAGAACAACTCACCTCATTATCTGTTGTCAACCTCAAAACAGTGAGGCAAAAATGACAAAAAATTTTCAATTCTTCATACATTTGCTTCAGTGTCCGACACCGTAAAATTCAGAAATTTGACAAATTTTCGCTGTAATTGTGATCTGTCGTTGAATGTTGCTTTGTCATTGAATTCCAATATGAAAAACTGGAAGAGAAAGACAACTCACTTCATAAACTGTTGTCACTGTTTAAAACAGTGAGGTAAACATGAAGAAAAATTTCGTCCCCAAATTTTCAAATGATAATCACATTTGCTTCAGTAGTCGACACTCTGAATATCTGAAATTTGACAAATTTTCTGCTGTAGTATTTGTATTTTGAGCTTGAATATTGCTATTAAATTCCAGTGTAAAACTCTGGAAGCAGAACGAACACTCATACACCGTTGTCATCGTCAAAACAGTGAGGTGAATTTGAGTAGCTACCATAATTTCAAATCGTCATGGTATTTACTTAGTAGCCATCGTCCTAAAAATTTGACAAATTTTCTGCTGTAGTTTTCATGATTTGGTCTTAAATATTAATTCTTCATTAAATTCCAGTATGAAAAACTGGAAACAGAACGAATACTCACCTCATAAAATGTTGTCGTCTTCACAACAGACCAACTCGCCAGAATTTTCAAATTTCCAAATTTCCACACCATATCGGTTGTTGGCGAATTCTGTAAAAATGGGATATTATCAGTTTTCTAGTCTTGTATTTGCGATCCACTTCAAATTTTGTTTCTTCTTTTTATTTTATCAGATGAAAGTTATAATATAGAACTAAATATTACACAGGGATGAGCGAAATGCGGCTCGTTAAATATATTTTGGCGCCCCGCCAGGCATTTCTGAAATTGAATTTATTTTATCGACTTTCCTTCATCAATATATTGTTATATAGTTAATTATATTAAAATGGTAGTTCATACTGAACCGAAACATTTTTTTGATGTTCTTGTCGGTGACTTGTTCAAACATGCAATACAAACTCGCCAAATCTGTGCTTGTTAGTGTTGCCTTCTGTCACACAATCAGTCAGATTGCTAAGCTGTTAACTTGCGATCTCAGCAATTCTTGTGTTTCTTGAAAGGTATGAGTGCAATAATATTACCAAAAAGGTAATATTATGTTATCAAACGTTAAGAGTTGTGAGTGCCAAGTGTTGTCAAGAGTGTCAAGTTGTGTCAAGTGTTAAGAGTGCTAATTTACTTGTTCAGCCTTAAATCTGGAAGAACAAGACCTCTCAAAAGAAATTCAGTTGAAAACAGAAAAGAGAAGATGGGCCGGAGGAGTACTGGGTCGTATCGAGACTTTGAATCTTCCAAATCTGATGGAGGGAACTCTTGATATAAAATTAATTAAGGGTCTGCACCTGTATGATGAAAGGAGAGGTTGAGAGTACAGGTGTATACTGTGTGAGTGACTCTTAGATAGCAACCACATCCTTATAGAATGCCCAACAATGGAAGAAGAACGAAAAGCGCTATTGAAGGAAGCTGAAAACCACTCGTCATGGGAACCCAAGACCAGCCAAGATTTGCTGCTAATTGTCCTAAGTTCCTGAAAATATATTTCGCGAGAGTCGAAAAAGCCCAGGAAACAGTTTCAAAGCGTACTTAGAAAGGACATAAATTCAGGTTCCGAAATCTCAATAATCGTTCCAGAGCCTGTACTCTACGTAGTATCTACTCGTCATATTCTATCTTAGTTGTATCATATAATATATATAAGCCACGAGTCGTGATATACTACTTTTAATGCGTATTTTAGGAGGAAGAACCAGGATTTGTGTTCCTGATGTCAATACTTGTAAATAGTGACTAAGTGTGGTTTTCTTAAATCATCTGCTCAAGTATTGATATACATTTAAGTAGTATATCGTTTTTAATGTTTCAGTATATATATCTATCTTTTCTTTAAAATACTTTGAAGTAGATCACTCCTATCAATCTCCAGGTTTGCATGATGTATAACATTTTTACTCACTTTGATTGTCCTTTTATGTTGCTGTCCAGTTCTTCAAGCACTTTGTGGTATAACTAATCGCCTTTTTTCTTATTTTGGTTGTAGTCTTTAACTCATTATGGGGTTGTCGTTTTCTAAAAACAGAATAAATATATATTCTTGAATAAAGAACTCAACCAAAGGGTGAGAAAGAGAATGTAAAAATCGGCTTTTGGAACGTTGCTGGATTGAAAGGAAAGGATTTTTGGAGAATATGACGCCATAGGAATAGTAGAAACCTAAATTGAGAAGAAAGACTGGAAGGCTCTGCAAGAAAGACTATTCATATGTTCTAGCTCAGGAGCAAAAAAATACACAAAAAGGGAAGAGCGAGAGGAGGAATTTTGACAGGTGTCAGAACAGAATTTCAGACAAAAGAAGAAACCAACCCTTCCAAAAAGGCATCAAAATAGATGGAAGTAGATGGTCACGGTCCATACTGAACAAACAGAAAATTGTATAAAATAAAGGAATCGGAATAACACCAAAGTCAATGTACAATATAATCGTCACAAACTGCTTAATTAACACTCAAATATACATCGTAAATCATACAAATAACGAATACATATACGATTGATGATATGATATATATATTTTATAGGTTAAAAGTAGAAGCGTCATTTTAAACAGAGAAAATGAGAAAACAGTAAAACTCACCCTCATAAACAACGAAATTCTGAAAACAGTGTGTTCAGTTGAACAAATTTTGATAGTCGTCTGGAATCATCCGACAATGAATTTACCAGAAAATCATTAATAACTTTCTCCCACCTTTCTTTTCTCCATTAATCACAATCTGTCACAAAATGGCCGGCGAGATCTAGTGCCACGGGACGCCAAGTGGACGCAGACACCACGTGGTTTCCTTTTTCAACGGCTTCATTTATTTTTCCTGTTTGGAAAATTCATGTTCACTGTAAATCCAAACGAAAATGGTCTTTTGTGTCTTTTGTTTTTACCAAACACCCAAATTTTTAAAACTGTGTCATCTTCTTTGTTGTCTTTGGATGTTTTTGTATATACAGAAACAAACTTTCGTAATTTGTATGACATTGATTTTTGACTTTTTCAAAATTTTTGATTGTTTAGGGTGTTACACAAGACCCTTTTGTCCTCTACTTTCCCAAGATTTAGTGGACGGTTTTCATATTCTCTTGATATTACCGCCACGTTTATATTATTATAATTTTCAAAATCAAGATTATATTTAAAACAAAACCCTGTACCCTAATAGCAACAACAAGAACTATTTACAGACGAAAGACCAACACCCATAAACATCCATACAAGAATCCATCCATAAAACCCAGAAACACATTTACACAAGAAAGACAGTAGTGCTCATAGCGAGATGATAAGGAAGATTTAGGAAGGTAAAAAGAACAAGAAGATACCAAGCTACCTAATGGTTCCAAATCTTTCTTAGAGGGCTGCACGAATGTATATATAATATATCTAAAAGGGGATGAGAGGAAAAAGGCTGAGGGAGGCTCTTGTTCTCAAGGGTCTGAGTCAAACTCGTAACGTTTTACAGGTAAAAAGGAAGAAAAGAATCAAACGAAGATTTGGAGGAGGAAGGAATCCAAAATACTTCTTAAACTGTTTGTATACTTGGTATAATTAATTATTCAATATAAGGCTTATACTAATAATAATAATTTGAACAGGAAGAAATATTGACCAGGAAACAAATTAAAAATGGAGAAGTCGAGGAATTCAGGGAAACATGTTATTGGATCGTTGGAACGAGTTATTAATATTTCTAAGGTAGTCGTTTAATAAGTTATTAAATAAACTTATAAGTACATAAGTTTTCGGGATTTAAGCCCTCTCTTTCTTGTATCAGCTCTGAGTGTTGCTCAAACCGATTCAAACAACCCGCCATTTTCTAAAAACCCATCTGCCATCTTAGGAGTATATTCATAATAATATTATTAATTATGATACCGTACATTACTCAATTAGCGTCTCTTAACTCTTCTCCAACTGTCATTCAGTTTTTGTACATATTGAAACACTTCTGCTGTTTAGTTGCTGCTGTCATGAAATCACCACTGCGAACTCTCCTAAAACAGGAAAATTCATCTCCATTAAAGTGCTATTCATGACGTTATGCCTTTCTCCTTCCAGACAGTTACAGAAATTCAAGGATGACGTTTTATTTCTTGAAAGATTAGTGTATATCTTATATATATATGTGAATTTAGAAAATTTGCTGCTATGAGGAAATTATGCTGTTTTGACAAGGAAGTGTGTTAGGTTTGGGACAGGTGAGCAAACGACTGATGTGAGAAACAAATAAGTCAATAACCTTAAATATATACGTTTTATATAATTTATTGATATATATTCTAATAGTACATTTAAAATACTACCAGGTACAGACACATTGTCAAATAAATCATTACAAAAAACCATAAGAAAGTACCAAAAGGCAACAGAAAAAGCAATTACAATTTAAAGAAGCTCACTACAATGTTACATTTTCATTTTTCTTGATAAATTCCGCACTACAACCAAATGACATCTTATGGTTGGTCTTCTAATCAATGACGCTTCCGTTGGTATCAGGATCATCATCATCATGACTATGACGATATTCGTATAATTCCAGCTCTGCCACGGCGGCCTTTGTTGCTTCCAACAAAGCAGACACCTCTGCAAATCTTTCCTCCAAATTTGGGAAAAAGCAGTGGCCGTGCTTGGATCCACGTGAAGTACTCAATATAGCCCGGACATCCAAAGCGAATCCTTCTATCTCGTCTAAGCGATACATCAATTCTTGGGTCATAGCCCAGATTCGTGCCAACCTCGCATGCGCCATTGTTTATTATTATTATTATTTTTGATTTCTAGAATTAGAAGAAGATTACAATCTCAAATTAGAAAAATTACGCGTATACCCTATGCTATATAAATAAAATCTACAAAATTTGAAAACGCGCTAAAAATCATTACACAGCAGGGATGGCGAACCTTTTTGATGCCCGTGCCACAAAGTCACAAAAATTCTGTTGTTAAATAGGTGACGTGCCACAAATAATTTTTAATTAATTTCTATCTGATTAAACTTATTAATAAATAATAATTTTGTGCGTGCCATCAAAATTTTCAAACGTGCCACTTGTGGCACGCGTGCCATAGGTTCGCCATCCCTACAGCCATGCTACAGAGTTATGGGTCACTACAGTCTAAGATAAATGAATAAAAAATATGAAAACTCACCTCAAAAATTTTTAATTCACAAACGAACTGAAAAGTGAATGAACGACTAATAATAACGTTTAGTGATTGAACAGCTCACGGAATGGCCGATGAGATTTGTTGCCTAGTAACGGAGCTTCGACGCAGAATCCCTCTCATTTTCAACCCTCCAAAGTGAACTGAGTCGTCGTTTTTAAGAATCTGGGTCACCCCGTTATAGGGTTTTCAAAAACTTCGCTGTAATATCTCATAAATTTAAATGACAAATGGTCTTTCCCTGTCAAATTTACTCATCTTCTTTAACTTATCTCTTGTTTAAGGATGTTTTTCCACTCAGAAACAAACTCCAAACCTTTTTGACCAACGTTACCTTTAATTTTTGTAGATTTTGGCTCGATCGGAGTTCCTGTTGCATTATTTCCCACAAATGGTGTCGTTTGTTGTCAAAATTGGCATAATCCAAAATTTATTTGAGTTTCAGTCTTCTTTATCTCCCTTTGATTTAACAGGATACAGGAGATGATTCAAACTCATGACCATGACTTCTGTAGGTAAGCGCTTTAACCATAATACCGCAGGCTTCCGACGACCTAATTAAAATTGTGCAGGTAAACCAAGACGGACTACACTAAGAATAAGTTCTTTCCACAACACTACAATCGCTTGTGGTGACTGTTAACACCCATAACTCGGCTCACAAAACCGAGTTGTAAGCAACCATTTGAACATAATTAAAATTCTTAATTGCGTTACGACGAGGGGTGTTACTTGTGTTATTATCATCAAAATGTTTGTCTGGTTGGATGTTAGCCAAGAAGTGGGGTTGTGGTACTGCACTCTGAAAAATTTTTAGCTTAAAGGACGAAAAAGATATGCAGAGTGGTTAAGGTGCAGGTCAGCTATCTAACCCAGAATGAAAATTTTCTGTTTGGGAAAGAAAAAAGTTTCTTTTTATATTTTAGACTGACAGACAAGTGACTGGATAAATTCAGTTATCAGGGGTTTAAAAAAAACTTCAAAAATGGAGCGTTTTAACCACTATACCACAGAGCCCCACCAAAAAGCCAAAATTTATCTCTGTTGCGGCAGGGCGCAACTAGCGGGTGCTGGTTCTCGTCCAGTCCAGTAGCCAGGGTCCAGTAGCGAGGGATGATCGAGAATAATGAAAAAGTACGCTTACCTGCATCCCTTATGTCTGCTTGGCAGCTGAAAGGGGGAAAGGATAGGTTGAGAAAGAATCCCCTGAACAGCTTACCCTTATGATAAGGACTCCATCAGTTGAAATTATTGCGTACTATCACTGAGTTATAAAAGACTCTGGATTAGGAGAGAATGCGAGAGACTGTGGAAAACAGTGAGAGACTCAACTATGAATGAACTGCTAGACAGCCGAGAACCTGTAAGTATTCAGCCCGCATGGCGAACGTTTTTTCGTATTTTGTTTATTTTTTATCTTATTTTTCCACTAAATTGTATCATTTCATGTAGAGTTCAGTTATATCTATTATTCAATTCCTCGAGTTAAGACACTGGTCTGTTTCTTGGATTAAAAGCCCCAAAAAGTCAGACCAACTACTTACACTATGAACAAAATCAATCGTATCAATTCTGATAGTATCAAATATTGTTTGTTAAAAACAGAAGAAGAACAGACTTGGAATGGGTAAAAATATTTATTGAAACTTGCCAAATAATGGTGCAAAGCATTTCGGAGAAAATTAGGCAGATGATAGAGAGAAAAAGAAATTTGACAAAGTTTACAAAATTTTAATAAATAAAACAAATGAAAAACTGAACAAGTGAGTGCTCGTCAAATTTCATTTCAAAGACGGATAAAAAATTTATTTTTTTGACTTTGTCTCCTCCTTTACATTGTTTTATAGGATGCAGATAACATGTAAGTACTAATAGACAATAAATTTTATTTGTTAATAAATTCTTCTGTAAAACAAGAGTTTTGATTTGTTCACTTTTGCTCTATATTACTGTCCAGTACTTGAAGACATTTGGCAGTTAACATGAGGGACATATATGTGTTTTTAAATAGTTTTTACTTCCTCTAGTTAACTGCCGCCTGTCTTCAAGTACTAGACAATAAATAGTTGGTCTAGTTCTAAGGACATTTTTACTTAGGAACTAGATCATTGTCTTAGCTCAAGTAATTGGATTAGAGGAGAGTAGATGTGTAGAATAAATATTCACATTCAAAGGTTTTGTGAATATCACAAGCAAGGAATCAATAGGAAGTTTGAGGATTTCTTGCCAAATTTTTGTTGGTTGTACTTCGCTTTTCGTGACACTCTGTCTGGGTTTTGTCTCCACGAAGATCGAGCCTTCCTAAGAATGGATTTGTAGAGAGGGTGGCTGTTAGATTTTTCCATTCTCTCTATATCTGAATGACGTCCAATATTTTTACGATCTTGAGGATCAGCTTTTCTGTGAAGATTTAGGTGTTGGGAGGTTATTCTGAGAATAGAGCCTCAACCATCCGTTTTATTTTTCTGCACCAATGATACTTCCCATTGCCTTCTAGTCTGCTGATGACCAGCTTCATTATTTAAGCAATCCAAAATTTTTGTTTTATAATTTTTCAGCTTTCTCAATAAAATCTTTTTTTATTAGTAATTTGTCGAAAATAGACACACTTCAGTTCATATCCGCTTGGGTGAAAACTGTCCAGGCGATTTCCTACCAATTATTTCTAGTCTTTACTATTATATGTACCTGTGACATCGATCCTTGATTATCGTCGATGTAATAATCCTTGATAACCATTTTTCCATTGATAACAAAATGCAATTTTCTGTAGCTAAAGGAAGCCGTTAATTATTGTCTGGCTTTCTGTGAATTGTGCTGTTTTTAGAAATAAGTTTTCTGTTGTTTTTTTGTAGGTTTCTGTTGAGTTCTCAGGAACTCTGTCTAGATATATATTTGGTCCGGGAAAAAGGTCGGAAAGTCTGCTACGGAGGTTTTGTCATTCTTGATCGGTCATTTTTTATTTTTACATATACACTGTAAGTATGTTTCTTTGCGTATATATTTACTCTGTCGTATTGAATTAATTTTAATACATATTTTATCAAATTGTTTTTTAATTGATTTTTTTAGCCCATAATGAAATGAGTTGAACAAACAAGAAAAGAACTTGTCAATGTTCGGAGGAATATTTGATGAGCGAATGTTCAGCACTCACAACATTAAAAAACGCGCCGTATAGAATTCAGCACTTTTCAACATTTATTATCAACTATTTATAACTTTATCCTCTACTTAAAAAATTATAATGGGTTATACTATTGTAATATAAAACAAGTGTGTTGACATAGATAAGTTAACGTTCTCGACATTAAATTTTAAAAATTTAAGTAAATAGTTGTGGGATAAAAATTATTGAATTAATTTGTAGAAGTATAATTCAAAGTTATACCTATTCTTTTATAGATTTATACAAATCCCATAAGTAAGTAGAAAACTGAGGTTTCATCAAATCAAAAAACCTGAAAACCTAAAAAAAATTGGGATTAGTTCAAATGAATCCGTGATCAAAATTTTCGAGAGTATCTACCACTCTTGAAATATTTTTTTAATTATGTGAGTCAGCTATCAGACTACCTGCTAACTTGAACATTACTACCAACCTTGCAAGGGTTATGAAAAAACTTTTTGTTGAAAAAAACGGTGGAGAAATTGAAGGAAAACATCGCATATAACGAAAAGCGGCGGAATATTTTGCTGAATGATTTTCATCATACAGAGGAGTTTGAACCGAGGATTTTGAATTTGTGCTGAACACTTTTACGCTGAAATTGTAACAGGCGATTATAACGTAAAGAGATCGAACTCGTGGAATTCGTGAGATGCTTTAGATAAAATGCCATGAAAAGAGGAAGAATTTCTTCCCCTCTTTTGAAATAACAACAGCGCAGGTTCAACAGAACTTTTTAAATAAATTAAAGAAAAGTATTGTAGAGAGGGAAAATCGGCGGGAAATCGCCTGGATAATTTTCACCCCTTTGGAATTTGGTTTGTCAATTTTCCTTAAAAAAATTATAAACCAAAAATTGGTAGGAAATTATTTCAACCCTTGAGAAATCGAATAGAAGAAAAAGACATCAAAACTAGTGATTCTCTTACTGTATTTACAAACCACACAGACAATAACAGATAATAAATGTCTTCCTTTAGCTACTGAAAATGGCATAGTATTAATAAAATTAGAAGAAAAATTGTTATCAACGTTATACGATTAATACACATGCGAGGAAAATGTGAAGAAAAGGACAATCAAGAGTCAATGTCACAGGTACACATGATGGTAAAGACTATAAATAAATACAAATAGGAGGAATAATTTTCACCCAGGCGGATTTGAACTAAGGTTTCTCCATTTTCTTGGACAAAACATTTAAAATATTTATACAACATTATTCTAAATCCACCGCAACAGAAATTGCGCTAATGCGCTATTTATATACAGTGGAACCTCTCACAAATTGCTGTCATTGCGAGAAATTCGTATAACGAGAAACATAAATCGGAAAAAAAATGCCTCTCATAGTGAGCAATTTTTGGCTTTTCGATAGAAAAACATTTCCGAACTCCAAACCAGAGCAGATTCAAAGTCAAATCTTTCTCCGCCTGTCTTTAATGTTCACTAGCAACCAAAATTCTTTCATTTCCACTTTCATTCATTTTTATATTTTGATACTTCTTAGATTTGCTTGATTTTTCTTTTCCTGTCTTTCAAACCATCCCTTCCACCTCGAATTCTGTTCAAACTTTTAAAATTAGAATAAAGTTTTAAAATGAGGAGCTAATTCAGAAAGGAACGATGTTGTGAAATAAGAGAAATGGTGAAAGCAAAGTGGAGAGTATTGCTTCCTACATTGAGGAGCATCAGCCTAAATAAGAGAGTAGCCATGCGCCACGAAAGTCTTCAATGATAAACCGGTGTCACTTTTTCATCAAAGTGAGAAGCATCGGCAAAGACAAATTACTCTAGGCTGCTTTATAGTAAAAAGAAATTAGGTAGATAACTAAGAAAATATGATTAATCTCATATTTGACAACAAATTTTATGTAATAATTAATAATAATAATATGTTTTTCGCCTTTTGGCATTAAAATTACATAAAAGTTTCGTACACATTTACATGACAAAAATTCGGTTTTGGTGAACATTCTTCTTCCACTTGTCTTTCCTTCTTAGTCTTCTTCTTTCATTTCCTCCCTCCACGCATCTCCTCCAGGCTTCCTTTTGTAGGTTCTTCAAAGATCTTGCTACCACCAAATAAGAGGGAAAATTTTAAGGCTGCAAATTTTATGTATTTTTTCATTTAATAAATGCTAAACATAAAATTTGTTTGGAGTTTTTGGTTTCTTTGTGTGGAACGCATTATTCTGTTTATGGAAAAAAAATTATTAATATGTAAAAAATTATATGTATATGGGAAAAATTGTTTCGCATTACGAGTAAAACCCGGAACGAATTAAACTCGTTATGAGAGGTTCTAATGTATTATAAATTAGAGCTAATAATTCAAATCCAAATCTAAAATTTGGAGCTGTACTATTTTTAATTAAATGACTTTTTTGCGGTTTAAAATTTGGGTCCAAATAGATATAACTACCATTAGTATAATTTCAAACGATAATCTCTGTCCCAAAGGCAGCCATCTTGTTGACCGTAATGTATCGCTATGAAATGATGGTCCAGTGGATGATGTTTCTCACTTTCTAATTGGGAAATCAAATACTCTGAGGAAAAACCTATTGAATCTTCTTGATCGCAGTTAGAACAATGCCATATTGTTTCAGTTTTAGGCTTTTGCCGCAGCCATTACATCAAACGCCACTGAATTTACATATTTCTATTTGTCTTTCACATCACTCAAACTTTTCTTAACACAGATGTAAAATAAATTTTGTTTATCAACAAATCATTCTTATAAGTAGGAATTTCGATTTCTTTGCGATCATTTGCCTATAAATTTGAAACCGGTTTTTATTTATACCTTACTCCTGTCTCGTACGTGGCGGTGCTGTCAGCCACCAAACTCTATATAAACAATTGTCAACATACTTCAGGAAGTCTATTTACTGAGACTGAATTCCTATCAGAGTTTGTTCATTGAGTTTTGGGTTCTCATCCAAATCTTACCAAAGAAGATTATTATTCTTAGCAAGAACCGAGTTACAGATTTGTCAATCTCGACTTTGTGTTGTCCTTGGCTTGACCAGAGCTAAGATATACAGGTTGTAACATTTCTTTTTTAACTCCCTTTGCTAACTGCCACCTGTCTCCAAGCATGAGACACTATGTAGTTGTTCGGACTAGATTTGAGGGGCTGTGTCTGAGGAATAGACCTAGCGTCTTAACCCCAAGAGTGGTTTGAAAGAAGCCAGAGAAAGGCTGAAGTTATGTGAGAAGAGGTAGGATAAAGAAAAGGAAAGCAAAAGAGGAATAAGAAGGTTGGACTAAGAGAAGCGTGTTTGAGAGTCGAGTGGTTTATGTCGTTTGGGATGTCTTTGATCGAGGGGTTCAAGAAGGACAGAAGGATTTGGGTGGTTTGCCAGTCGGGAGGAATATTTGCGAGTGAACCTTTCGATTTCCTTCTTTACAGAGGAAACCCCCAGGTCATCGCGGATGATTGGGTTATGGGGCATTGACCATGGTTCGTAGGGTTTTTGGTGTCATAAATCCCAAAGGTGAATCCCGTAGGTCCAGATGGGTTTTATGATGGCTTTATATTTAAGGATCTTGTTACCAGCATGGAGTTCAGAGTGCCTTCCCATGAGCCAGAGAAGTTTGTTGACAACCAACTGGGCACAGGTTGTAAAAAAATTCAAATTTTTATATTAAAACAAGGAAGGCTTTGATTTTGAGGCCTTCCATTACACAGAATAACAGATGTAAGGCTGTAAGAGGGTTGTTAATTCACCCTTAGTTTGCGTTGTTACCCCTGTCTCCGTCAACCCTCTTTACCATGGCAACACCCTCCTGTTTCATCCCTTGTCGTCAGCGTGGGAATATAGCGAAGTACTCACTCAATTTGATAATTTATTGTTCTGAAGTTTGTTTACTCTTTTTATTTGACAACTTTAATATTAATAAATAATAAATCTTAAACCTAACACTCAATTAATAATAATAACTAAATATTAGAAGAACTGAAGAAGTAATCAGTTACGACAAAATACTTTTCTTCTGAACAACCCTCAGAACTGATCCGAAGTTCTCAAAATAAGACAGCTTATCTGGAGCTTAATAAGCATTTCAGTGTATAGACAAACCAATCCGCAGCTTGACGAAGACAGGAGACCGTCCGACAGGTAGATAAGATTTCTAGCAAATTTGTCAAGAGCTCATTTGTCCGAGAATAATAATCAACACTCATACGATATTCGAAATTATTCGAACAACATTTCACACTGTTGGAAAACTCAAAAATACATCAGTTTACCTAATCAAGGTGATTAATGTCACCTGAAAAAAAGCGGACGAAAGGGGTTGAAAATGAAAACTCATCTCTATCAGGAGATGCAAGATAGGTAAAAATGCATGCCTGAGGTAGAAGATATGATCTGATCATTAACAACCCATAAATCACAAGGAAGTAGGCTATACTCACAATCCCCCCATCCCAGTGTCACCTCTTGCTCCCAAACCCGCTGTTGGTGCGAAGACGTTGGTATGTTCCCAGTCAAAATCACCCAACCAACAAACTATTGGTAGACAGGTGGTAGTTAACTGGGGTTTGAAAAACGAAAAAGGAAGAAAACAAAAAATTTAAAATACAAAAGAGGAGAAAAATTTAAAAATTGTCGGAGCTAATGAAGAATAAACATACCTTTATTGCCCCCATGTAAAATAAGAGAAAATATACTATATATAATTATAAAAAAATTTTCGAAAATTAAATTCAAAATAATATAATTTTAGAATTCATTGATCCATTAAAATTGTCCGAGGGAAAATAAAACAACTTAGATGACTGTCCATACAACTTAGATGAAAGTGTAGGCTACGGCCGTCAAGCGACAGGTAGATGTAATTCCCAAGTTCCCGCGTGCGTATACATAGAATCCGCCCATGTATAAGCCTCGGTTGTAGTCGGAAAGTATAATACTGCGAGAGATCCCAAGAGTGGTAGTAAAAGCTGTCGAAGTGATTTTCCACAACGAGAAAACCATCTCTTAAATAACGAAGAAAAAATGGTACAGGAGAGGGGAGAGTGGAGAGAGGATCTCGAACATGAAAATACAACCACTTAGATGACTATCCATACAACTTAGATGAATGTGTTGAGTGCTGCCGTGAAGTGAGGGTTGATGAAATTTCCTACGTTACCCCCGAAAGTATCCGTAGGTTCCGCCTACGTATAACCCTCGATTGTATCCGAAAATCAGAATACAGCGAGAGGTCTCAAGGGTGGCACTAAAGGATGCTGAAGTGGTTTTTCACAACGAGACTGCCATCTCTTGATAACAGAGAAAATACTGGTCCAGGATGAGGAGAGTGGAGAGGCGATTTGTAATATAACTTTGATTTTTTTGGGGGGTATTGTAGAATAATAACAACTTAGATAACTGTACTCACAACTTAGATGAAAGTGTATGGTGCTGCCGTGTACCGGCCGGTTGAGAAAGTACCCACGTTCCCGCCGAAATATCCGGAAAAACCGCCCACAAACCACCCTGAATCGTACCCGTAATTCATAATACCCGAGAGGTCTCAAGAGGGGCTGATGAGGCTGTTGTTAGGGATTTCGATAACGAGAATGCCATCTCTTAGGTAACCAGGAAAATAATGACCCAGGGAGAGAGGAGAAGTGGACAGTGTAGAGTGGAGAGAGGATCTTGAATATGTGGTTGATATGTGTGGGGGTATTGAAGAACCATAGTAACCTTATGGCCCCCACTCGAAATAAGGGGAAATTCTCAAAGTCACAACATGTAATTTAGACAAATATCTCAAATAATAGTCATATTATTGATCCATTTAATTTGAGGGAAAATACAACCACTTAGATGAATGTTCACACAACTTAGATGAAAGTGTCGAGTGCTGCTGTGACGAGAGTGCTAGAGAAAGTTCTCACTTTCTCCTAGAAAGTATCCGTAGGTTCCGCCTATGTATAAACCTCGGTTGTATCCGAAAAGTAGAATAGTGCGAGGGGTCTAAAGAGTCGTTGTCGTCACTTTCCACGTGGCTTGCCTCAACAAAACGCCATCTCTATGGCAATGAAGGGAACAGTTATCCAGGGGAGAGGAGAGTAGTTTTCGTTTCAAAAATCGGCGCATGGGTAACGATGGGAAGACCGAATGGGGTAGGTAAGGTCATGGTCTCATTGACAAAAACTTTGTTTTAGAGTAAAACTTTAACGTTTAATGGAGTGAATGTTGGGGAAACCGCCAGTACTATTATCATGTTATTTGGTCTTCGTATTGATATTACTTTTGGTCATGAGTACCCAGGTCTGAGACAACTAGGAAAGGTTCTGTTGAGTGGTAATTTAAAATTAGAATTAAAAACATTTTGTCAAGCAACTTCAACGAAAAGTGGATGTAAGGAATCTCAGACTTGAAAATGACTAAGGAAATATCATATATTTCAGGGAGGGTTAATTGAGAATAAAATTTGAGGAAAAATTTTTGGGGAAAAACACCAGATTCAAGGCTCGACAGTTAAATTTTTCCGAGGCTCTAAGAAATAAATTTGGATTGCAATTCAGGGAACACCTTGATTCCATTAATAATTTCAGATTTTTCACACAGATTTTTAGCTTATTAAATTTCAATAATAAATAAACTCAGCTTAGAGTGTCCCAAGAAAGTCAAATTTTCTAAAGACGCATACCTTTTTAATTTTTGAGGACAATGATAAAACAATCGTAGGTCAAATTTCAAGTACTTAGGACGACAGAAACCCGTGCCTTAAAAATATATACGAAGTTTGGAGGAACTTACAAAAATAAGAACAAAAACACAACACATATTTGAACAGCGCTGACAAGAGTTTGTCAACAATTTAGATTATTGCTTTAAGACTGCACATACCGATGCGCTTCAATTAACAAAAGTAGATGAAGATAGTATCTTCTTGCAGCCTCAGAGATAGCCTGGTCGACCTGTTCATTTAGCTGGAGTGGACAAAAAGCTGGTAGATAAAGAAGAAAGAATACGCCTTAGAGCTATCAATAAAGGAAAACGGAGAGCCAAATACTTATCATTCATCCTGCAAACCGTCAGATTGCTATTCGTCTTCTGATTCTAACGAAACCGTAGATTTACAAGAGGATTTGCTTATAGTGACTGAGAAAACACTGCCCAGAAGTGACTAAACCTACACCGGGGAAGGCTTCATGACTCCAAAATTAGCAGCAGCACTAGAGACGTGTCAGTTATGTATGAGAGATTCAGTGTTGTAGCGATTCTTGAAGCGACTATTGAGGAACTTGGACATAATACGACGAATTTCCAATAAGCAAGTCCTCAATTCAAAGAATTCGTAGGAAAAAACGGAAAGAAAGCGCTGCTGCAATTAAAGCTGATTTTCAAAACCAAGTTCCAGATGTAGTGACTGTTCACTGGGATGTTAAACTACTGTCGGGCTTAGATAAAAGAAAAACGTCTTCCGATACTAGTAACTTACGCAAGTAAGAAACAAATTATTGGTTCCGAGTTGAAAAGCTCTTCCAAAAACTAGGAGTGCGGTTATGGACTGGAATATGAAGAAAGGTTCAAATTCTTTGTTGTGATACACTAGTGCTTCTAATTCAGGCCGTATCAATGGTGCGTGTGTTCTTCCTGAACACACACGTAACAGAGAAAAATACCGACGATTTCATTTTGGTTAAAAGCAAAAGCTTGTTTGAGCGCTTTAGAATCGATGGGTTTGAGGATGGTTTTGTAGATGAGAAGCTTGTTACCAGTGTTGAGTTCAAAATGCCTTCCCATGAGCCAGAGAAGTTTGTTGAGAACCAACTGGGCTTGGACTCGTCTTGTTTTAATGTGAGTCTTCCAAGTCAATCTACGGTCAAGATAAATTCCATGGTGGAGTGGCGGTTCCGAATTGATGGGAAATTAGTTTTCTGTCGGAAAGGAAGGAGTTGATTCTGGAAAGGACTCGTTGCAGGAGTTTGTAGAAGAAGGGTAGGAGGCTGATTGGACGATAGGAACTTGCTTAACTCTTGCACGTTTTAAAACAGCAGTATACTACAACACTTTTGTGTCAGAATCTGCCACTGGACATAATTAGTTACATGGAGAATCCAGAGCAAGGTCAGGCATGTGATTTCGAAAATTGAATACGCTTAGAAGTAAATTAATAGCCACAGAAGCTTTGCAAGAACATGGAATTGTAAAAATTTTGAAAGATAAAGGAGGCTCAATAATGATGTGGGGCTGTTTCTCGTTTTTCGGGGTGAAGTGTTTGAAAAAAATTAAAGGAATTATGACACTAGAGGTTCATTCGAGGTTGAATTATAAACGGTTACATGTAGAAATGAGCTATATGAAGGAATTAAAATTTTTATATATTATAAGTTATGGTTATTGTGCATATCCTTTGTGAATAAACCTTTTGTATTATTAACTGTTGTGAATTTAAGCTTTGTGGTAGTTAAGTGATTTCGCTATGAACACGGTCTTTCGTCAGTTTTTTAAATAAATTCAGCTTTGTCATGAACCACCTCCTTTCCCTTGGAAAGTGTTTGCGCGTCGCAGACAATAATGACATCTCAAAAGTTGTGTCCAAATGATTCAGGCGATCTTACAGGAGAGGGTTTTGGAGGGAAGTTTGTAAAAAACTTCAGCAATTATTCTGCCACTAGTTCTTCATGGGAGAAAATAAAACAACTTAGATAACTGTACTCACAACTTAGATGAACGTGTATGGTGCTGACGTGAAGCGGACGGTAGAAAGTTCCCACGTTCCCGCCGAAATATCCGGAAAAACCGCCCACAAACCACCCTGAATTGTACCCGTAATTCATAATACCCGAGAGGTCTCAAGAGGGGCTGATGAGGCTGTTGTTAGGGATTTCGATAACGAGAATGCCATCTCTTAGGTAACCAGGGAAATAATGACCCAGGGAGAGAGGAGAGATGGACAGTGTAGAGTGGAGAGGATCTTGAATATGTGGTTGATATGTGTGGGGGTATTGAAGAACCATAGTAACCTTATGGCCCCCCCACTCGAAATAAGGGGAAATTCTCAAAGTCACAACATGTAATTTAGACAAATATCTCAAATAATAGTCATACTATTGATCCATTTAATTTGAGGGAGGGAAAATACAACCACTTAGATGAATGTTCACACAACTTAGATGAAAGTGTCGAGTGCTGCTGTGAAGAGAGTGCTAGAGAAAGTTCTCACTTTCTCCTAGAAAGTATCCGTAGGTTCCGCCTATGTATAAACCTCGTTTGTATCCGAAAAGTAGAATAGTGCGAGGGGTCTAAAGAGTCGTTGTCGTCACTTTCCACGTGGCTTGCCTCAACAAAACGCCATCTCTATGGCAATGAAGGAAACAGTTATCCAGGGGAGGGGAGGGTAGTTTTCGTTTCAAAAATCGGCGCATGGGTAACGATGGGAAGACCAAATGGGGTAGGTAAGGTCATGGTCTCATTGACAAAAACTTTGTTTTAGAGTAAAACTTTAACGTTTAATGGAGTGAATGTTGGGGAAACCGCCAGTACTATTATCATGTTATTTGTTCTTCGTATTGATATAACTTTTGGTCACGAGTACCCAGGTCTGAGAGAACTACGACAGGTTCGGTTGAGTGGTTATTGACAATTAGTATTACAAACATTTTGCCACCTAACTTCAACGAGAAGTGGATGTAAGCAATCTCAAAACTCTGAGTTACAAGGAAATTTGATTTGTAACTCTGAGTTACAATTGAAATTTTGAGAGTTGATAGTTTTGCCAAATTCTGAGACTCCCAATTAAAACCAAGTATATACTATTCGTATCAATGCCCATAGGCTGTTTTTGTACTAAATAAATATTCGTCGCCATCTTAGGAGTATATTTTGGACGCATGGTCACCTCATGCATTAAATGCAAAATTTCAGAGTTTGTGTCACTGTAGAGAAATAAAGTCTTCTTGCCGGCTAATCCCGCTCGAAATACTACAAAATGTAGAGTAACAAATACAAAAGTAAAACTCAGGAAAATCCGGATCGAAGGACCGAGCAAATGTAGCGAATGAGAAAAGACACAAAATAATACCTTACCTGTGTAGGAATCCACTTATTCAATCACAAAATATTCTTAAAAACCACCAAATGAGGATGGAATACTTAGGAGAAAGGCAAAGAACTTAAGGACTAGGACCCCTTATCCAAAATAAGCATCGAACTCCAACAAGCAAAAACGGTATCCTGACCAAATTGCACAGTCGCAACTACACTGCAACTATTGGTTTCTAAAACGCCGTTTAATAGTGACGGAATTTTCGCGTGAGGGAGTAGAGATTTAGGGAGTAGAGTTTGGGGGTTAGACTCCAAGCGTACAGTTATTTTGTTTAAAGGTGCTATCCGCGCTATACTCGGTTACAGCAGTTCAGTTTACTTTGATGGATTAAATTATGTGGACAGACATAAGCTGAAAGGGTTGAAATTGAAGTAAAGGTTGAAAGGTTGAGTAAATTCTCAATTAGAATGATACAAGGATACTCCACAATCTATTATGAACCAGTCGATGTTATTGCTAGGATTCTACCCTTTGAATGGTTTTTCTACAAAAGAAATAAAATTGCTGAAATTACTCATTGGTTCAAGTTATGTATACCGACTCACAACTTCAGTTAGGCTTTGATAGCGGTCAAATACTTGACATGATTAGCTGCAAAACAATATCTATATTCTTATCTCTGTTCCTACGGCAAGGAATCCAGGACAGATGAATTTTATAGGATGGGTGTAAGGAAAATCCACCTGCACCTTTTCTGCCGTTTGCATAAATGCGCGTTTGTAAAATGTTTCGGCCACCACCGACAATACTACATGACAAAAATGCGATGCGATGCGAAAACTATTAGATAAAATGCGACACAATACTCGACAAAATGGGAGAAAGAAACTGAAAGCTGCTCATATTTCTCAATATTTACTTGTTCATATATGCTTTTATTAATTTCATCCACTTATTTCTTCCTATTTTTTTCAACCTAAATAATTCTGTTTGGTCTCCAAAAGTGTCGACTCCGATTTTACTTAGTAACTTGTCCTGTTTCATGTTGTAAAAACCTTTTTTTTTGCGTGGGTAGGAGAAAATGCTCATGCACACCCAAAGGCCCGTACCATTGGGTAGTGTCGGACTCTTACCGACTAAAAACTCCTCCCTACACTGCACACGCGATCCCTAACAGCGATAACATGTAGCGTACAGTAAGCAGGCTCCAAGTTATCAGGATATCCCGGGACGATCCGGGGCGACACGGCACGAAACGGGCACACAGCACACACTTGGCGTTCCATCAGTCAACGGATCGTTGTTGATGAAACACCACAATACGCTTGTAACTATCATGGCACTAAGCGCATGTGATCACTCGCGCACTAAACAAAAAGCACTGCACTACACTTTCACTCGCGCACTTACACACATTTTCGACACTCACACCACTGTAAACTAATGTCTTTGAGAGTCAGACTCGGTGTCGTCGAGCCCGCCTCTCTCTCTCTCGTAACCGCTCTGCTTCTTCTTTCTGCAAGAGTACGGACTCGCAGAAATCCTTCACCGCGTTCCACCTCTCCGGGCTTGTTAACATCTGACGAATGACGCTCGGCAAACTCAAGTCCGGACCGATCCTATCGCGTAGATGTCGTCGCTGCTGCTCCCACGTCGCACACTCCTCAAGCGTGTGTTGAGCGGTGTCGTCCGGTGCCTGGCAGTGATGACATACGGGAGTTTGAGCTTTTCCTATTCTGAACAGGAAATGTCCAAAGCTGCCGTGACCTGAGATGACTTGCGTCATCCTATAGGTCAGGGCCCCGTGCTTCCTGTTGATCCAGTCCTCCAGAACTGGAACGACGGCCTCCAGAATTCTTCTGCCCGAAACTCGAGTTTTCCGCAGAGACGCCTCGAGTCGGGACTTCCACGTGGCGAGAGCCCGTTCCCCTGGCTCTTTGCCGTACTGCCCTCTTGTAGGCACCGGTGGCGTCCTGGATAAGACGATCTTCTTCGAAGATTGCCTTCTGGCACGAAGCGAGGATATCCGTTGGAATGTTTCCTGCGAGGACCTCTACGCAGGCTGCAGGAATAGTCCTGTATCCTCTGATGATTCGTCCGCCGATTCTTTTTTTGCACTCTCTCCAGCTGGGCTTGGATCTTCTTGTTGCCGCGAATGTCGTTCGCCCAAACTGGAGCTCCATATGTCAGAACTGACTGCACTACCCAAGAGTAGAGCTTTCTGACGCTGTTTCTGGGACCTCCAAGATTTGGAAGCATCGTGGAAAGTCCCATGGCCATTCTCTCGGCTTTGGTCGTCGTCCTCTCGAAGTGCTCCTCAAACTTCATCCTCCAGTCGATGTGAAGTCCCAGGTACTTGATGGTGTCTCCGACCGCAATCTCCGTTCCTTCCACGCGCATCTTCAGATCCTGCTGCGGCCGTTGGCCGTGGAAGGCGATGATCTCCGTCTTCTGCGGGGCGATGGCTAGTCCCATTCCTCGAATGCCCTGGATGATCAGCTGTGTGGCTTGTTCGCCTGTTCTGATCGCTTCTCGGACATCTCTTCCTGCTGCGACGATGGCGGTGTCATCCGCGAAGCAGAGCAGTTTTGCAACGGGGGGGAAGAACCGTTTCCAAGATCCGGTCGTAGGCGACTGCCCAGAGGTGAGGACCCAGGGCGGAACCCTGAGGAACACCGCAAGACAGATCGTCCCGTACCAGAACCTGGTCGCGGTTTACATAAAGGAGGGATCTCCCGCTCAAATAACTATTTATGACGGCACGAAGGTAAGGGGGGAACGATTTCCTGAACATGCCACACCTGATTGCTTCCCACGGGAGGGAATTGAACGCGTTGGTGATGTCGAGAGAGACGACGACTACTGCCTCTCCTCGACCGCGAGCACGATCGACGATACTGCGAAGGCGGATGACCGCATCGGTCGTGGACCTCCCCCTTCCGGAATCCGAATTGCGAATCCGAGAGAGGAGGACCCACGGACGTCATGTGCGAGGTCATTCTCTCCGCCAACAGTCGCTCGAAGGCTTTTCCCAGTTCGTTTAATAGACATATGGGACGGTATCCGCCGGGTTCGTCGTCCGGTTTTCCCGGCTTCCTGAGAAGAACGAGACGAGCCGTCTTCCAGGCAGTCGGGAAATTCCCGTCACGGAGACATCTGTTGAACAAATGCCGCACGTAATCGGGAATTAGCTCGATCATCTTCGCGACGACGAGGGCGGGAATCCCATCAGGGCCGGGAGCAGTCTTTTTCGACTTCAATTTCCTGGCGAGGAATTGGAGTTCGTGGTCGGTGACGTCATACGAGTCGGACCACTCCTCCTCATCCTCGCCAGGTTCCCTAACTTGGGGGTCTCTCTTGGGGAAAAGCGTTCGCACGATCCTGCCGACGAATTGGGGATCTAGTGTTTCCACTAGCGGGGGCGGGGTCGCGACCTACTTTCTTCGTGAGAATCCGGTAAGGCCTTCCCCAGGGATCGTCGTCGAGGGGAGCGAGGAAGGCCTTCCACGCCGCGGTTTTCGCGTCCGAAATCGCGTGTTTGAAACGATTGCGCGCCACGAGGTAATCGTTTCGTATTATTTCCAACTCGTCCGGGGGAGTTTGGCGGCCCGGCCGCTTAGCGCGCGAGAGAGCTGTCTCCGTCGTCTTATGGCTTCGCGACGGAGATCTCGGAGCTCTTCCGACCACCAATACGCCTGTTTTTGAAAATTTTTTCGCGAACGCGGAGCAGCCTGACTCAGGGCAGATTTCATCACCCTCGCGAACCATCTATCGGACGCTTCAGCCGGATTTCGGACCAGAGCTTCAGCCAAAATAACCTGGGCTAACCGATCCTCGTCCAGCTTCCCCTAAACACCACCGCGGGAAGACCCGGTCGGCCTCCGAGACGATATTTCCGATGCGGACGTCGAATCTGATGTACCGGTGGTCGGATAACGTTTCGGCGTGCTCTAGAACCCGCCACCCCGTCACCATGGCAGCCGCGGACCTGCTGACGAACGCGAGGTCGACGATAGATTCGCCCCGCCCCCCCACAAAGGTCGAAACTCGGCCTCTGTTCAGGAGAACGAGGTTCATCTCCGCCGCCCACGCCGACAGCATCCTCCCCCTCGCGTTCGTGGAGCGGGAGCCCCAAAGACGCGAGTGAGAGTTGAAGTCCCCGGCCACCACGAGAGGACGCGGCGACGAGCGTCGAACAGCCTCCCTGAGCAGTTCCAGAAATTCCTCGAATTCGCGGAGAGGGCGATTAGGCGAGAAATAGACGCTGAAAACGCGAAGGGGACCGAAATCGGCTTGCACGAAGTTTCGTGACCTAACCGGGTGGGAGAGCCAGGTGTGGACGGGCGTCGGGTTGTGCCAGAGAGCAGCAGTGGAAGTGTCGTCCCCCCACCCACTGACCGTTATCCGGAAGCGAGTGAGGTTCTGACACCAGAGCTAAAGAAATCGAGTTCTCTCTGGCAAACTGCACAAGGTAATCTTGTGCGTGGCGGGAATGATTAAGGTTAATTTGGAGGAGGGAAATCATGATTTTGTTTGGCGTCCACCTTCCCCCGAGGATTTCCTCCCTTGGGCACATAGGGGACCCCCCAACCTATGTTGAGCTTTTTTGTTCTGTGCTTGGCACACGGGACAATGCGGGGGATTGGAACACTCGGCAGCCCGATGGCCTGCCTGCCCACAATTAAAACAGTTTTCCCTACGTTCGGTAGGGTTTTTGCATGTTGCCCCCACGTGGCCGGGCTCCAAGCACCGGAAACACCTAATGGGACGTTTTTTCCGCAATTTCCACGGTGGCGGAAGTCCATCCTATGCGGACTTTACCTTCCGCCGCGAGCTTGGCTGCAATGCCAACCGGGCATTGCACCCAAACACGGAAGAGGCCATTGGCTTGTTTGCGGGGAACCCCCACCCTAACCTCCCCGAGATCATCGCCCCCCTTCGACCTGAGCAGAGAAAGGATGGCCTCCTTGTCTGCGGAGATGTCGAGGTTGCGCAGGATGACCTCAGCCTTTTTGACGGGGCACGAGATTCGTGCGCCGGTTCCATCGAGAACTCGATCCAGCTCACCTTTCAATTTCTTCGCTTTATCGAAGGCTTCCTCCCCTGGGATCCTGATAACCGTACCTCCGGTGAGCGCGGTCCTAACCCTGGTGTTGGTTATCCCCAGAGACTCCAGGTTTATAGCCCCCTGAGCCTTACGCAGAACCTCCGCGTAAGAAACCCCCTCGGGGCAGGTGATCGTCACAGCGGCCACCTTCCCCTCTTCTCTAACCCGCCTTTCCAATTTTTTCAGGAAGAAACCTGGGATTGGAGGGTCGAGACGCCGGGGGATTGCTTGGTTTGGGCTTCTTCACTTTGTTTCTCTTGGCAACCGTCGCCCAGGTTTCCCCGGGGTTTGGTTGCGAGGGAGATGTTTGGCTGGTCGAAGCTGCCGAACCTTCGGGCCTGAGCGAAACAGACATGAGAGGGGGATTTCGGATGGGGGACACCCAATGTTCCGCTTCGCAGCGTTGGCATCGCCGCGGTTCCTTGCTTTCGCGGATGTCTTCGTCGTGGGTTTCGCGTCTTTCGCGGGATTATCGGGCTTCGCGGCTGCGAGAAGAGACGCCTGAGCACGCGACGTCTTCGGGGTGATCGCGTTTTCCGCGAGAGACACCGGAGTCTCGGTCACTTTCTTTTTCCCCTTGCGGGAACAGCCACCGGAGAGGCGGAGACGGGCGGAATCGTGGCTGTCGAAGTCGACGGGTCGGCTTGCGAGGGAGAAGCGCAAGGAGTCGCCTTTGCCTGCGAGGGCGAAAGTTGCGATTCGAGACGTCGAAACTGTAGTTTAAGCGCTTGGTTGGCTTTCGTTTTCGGCCAATCGATTGAGGAGCTCGTTACCGCAAGCGATTAGTACCGCGGCATCGTCGCGAAAAGCGCTCACGATAGAGCCTTTGAGATTTTGAGATATTGAAGCCAGTCTGAAAACGTTACCCGCCCGTTTGGCGATGTCCGCCGCGAGGTCGTCGGTGGAAATCGCGAGCACCGCGGCTTGCTTGTCGCGCGTGAGTTTATTGAAATTTCTAACGACCCGCTTGCTCGGCGAGTTGCCGGGAGATTCAAAGTCGAGCGGAGATGGAGAGTTGCCGATGACGGAGACCGCGGCTCGAGTAGTGGGGGCCATTACGGAATTTACGCGACGACTAATAAACGTGTGCATGTTGTAAAAACCTAGATCAATCTTGTCCCTTAGAAGTTCTTTTTAAGTTTCACAACCATATGGTTCCGCCAATGTCTTAAGTCTTTTCTTGATAAACTGACAAATATTGTCATTTACATACCATTTTAGCTTTTTTGGGTTGAATGTAATTTTGAAAATAGTCCAAAGCTTTTCTAGGGTTTCTCCTTTCAAAACGTTTGCATTATAACTTTCAACTACCTTTTCCCAATAACATTCAATAAATTGAAGAATTTCGTGGCACATGGCTACTCTCTTATTTAGGCTGATGCTCCTCAATGTAGGAAGCAATACTTTCCACTTTGCTTTCACCATTTCTCTTACGTCACATCGTTCCTTTCTGAATTAATTCCTCATACAAAAAACCGTTTTCTAATTTTAAAAGTTTGAACAGAATTCGAGATGGAAGGGATGGTTTGAAAAGACAGGAAAAGAAAAATCAAGCAAATCTAAGAAGTATCAAAATATAAAAATGAATGAAAGAGGAAATGAAAGAATTTTGGTTGCTAGTGAATGCGCCGAATTAATTTGAACAATACTTAATAGTTTGAGGAAAACACGATTGAACTAGTAACTAGTTCAATGAGAAAAACCTGGATGTTTACTACGGAAAAATAACGTGGTCTCTACATGAAAAACTCTTCTTGGTTTTCTCTTGTAGAGACCTGCACCCTGCAACCGCTTCTCCGTGGTTGCAGGGGTGACCAAACTTGACACCTGAAGTTCTCAACCTTAACACGTTAATTACATCTAAAACCCTGTTAACTATTAAAATATTGAATTAATTAATTATTATGAGAGTTCCATGTTAACTATTTACGTTACATAAACCACAGACGATATGAGATATTGCCAAACTTCCAGTATTAATCTCTCGCAGTGTCACCATCTAGCCATGAAATTGAAAATAATAAAGAAATTTTGGAACTTCTCGTTATTTAAATATACAAAAATCGATGTTTGGATTTTTTTGCTCGTGATTCCGTTTTCCTAAACTTCGAGTGTAGGCTGGTGTATATTCTTTTAGAAAATTATTTTAAAGAAAAACTAATGTCTCAATAATATAATTATTCAGTATAAAGTCTTGTGTAAATCATACGAATTTAATAATGCTAAATTATGTGCTTGATATATGTGGAGGGTCTTGCAGAACAAAAATCACTTGAATAACTGTATAGACAACGTAGGGGAAAGTGTAAGGTGCTGCCGTGAAGCGATAGGTAAACGAAACACTCACATTTCCCCTGAAAGTATCCGTACAATCCGCCCACAAACAGGCCTTTTGGTAGCCGAAAATTAGAATACTGCGAGAGGTCTCAAGAATGGTAGTAAAAGCTGTCGAAGTGGTTTTCCACAACGACACTGCCATCTCTTAGGCAATGAAGGAAACAGTTATCCAGGGGAGAGGAGAGTAGTTTTCGTTTCAAAAGTCGGCGTACGGGATACGATGATAAGACCGAATAGGATAGGTAAGGTCATGGTCTCCTCTACAAAAACTTTTTTTATTAGAGTAAAATTTTAACGTTTAATGAAGTGAATGTTGGGGAAACCGCCAGTACTATTATCATTTTATTTGTTCTTCGTATTGATGTAATTTGTGGTCACCAGTACCCTGGCCTAAGACAACCAGAAAAAGTGGTGTCGAGTAGTAATTTAAAATTAGAATTAAAAACACATCGGGAGTAGAATGCACAAAAAGAACTTTTCCTGTTCACCAGGCTTCACGCATATCTCGAAAATTGATTTTTGTTTAATACCAAATTCCAACAATATTTTGGGTCAAACCTTTTTTGCCTGTTATGATATTTGGTCAGTATAATTAGGAATAAGGGTCCGATAAGAAGGATAAGTTTTGTGGATGGTAGTGAGACAAACAAACTATTTCAAAAATTTTAAAAGAAAAAGAAAAGAAACAAACGGAATAACAGCATCTATTCTAATCATAGAAGGACTCAAGGAAGAATTAATAGAAAAAATGATGAGAAGCAAATTTCTATTAAAGTTTGTAGAAGGGATGTGGGAGGAGAAATGATCCGGCAACCAGAGAACGATTTGCGAGAAAATAAGGACATGCAGCGGGACTGCAGCGTGAAACTAGAACGACAAAACCACTAGTTTTTGTAAAACCCATGTACACGATTTCTTAAGAAGTATAAAGTCGTTAAGCGGTCTTCAGATTTCCGAAAACGAAGATACACTGAAAGTGCCGACAAAGGCAGAAAATTGTGCAGAAGTCATTCGGCGAATTTCTTAGGGTAGAATACATCAAGAAAGGCAAGACGGAAAAAAGCGAAGAGGTCAACAGATTTTAATTGGTTTTCAAATCGGAGGAAGGCAGAAAAAAAAGGTACGAAACTTAGCTGAGAACACACTTCGTACCAAGAAACTGGAAACACCAATCGAACTTCCAAAAGCCTCTCAAATTGGACAGTTGATTCAACATCTTAGAGACGAAACGGAGGAATTAATGAAAAGAATCCAGTCACAGAAGAATGAAAGGACGTGGAGAAATTTGGCGGAAAACATTTTGCTGAGACTTACAATTTTTAACAGGAGAAGAGAAGGTACAGTGTAAAAATTAAGCTGTAAGATTTCAAAGGAACAGGCAATGTGACGGAGACTCTCACGGAAGAATTTGTGTTCAACTTAAAACCAGAAGAAAAAGATTTTCTACGTGACATAGACGAAGAGCTGCGGAGTGCTGTGGAGGTTTTGATAAGTCTGGGGAACGAAGGTAAAATTAACAAGGAAAACCTTTACGTTTTTGCTGCTGGTAAAGGTTCCTTGAACGCCATTCGATGCGTAGATGTGTTGGCCAAATATAGAAAAATATTTCCTCCTAAACTGAGAAAACAATTAACGGTGACGAACCTTAGAAAGCAAGGAGCGACAACAGCCCAAGTTTTAAACTTGTCACAACAAGACTTGGAAGAATGGGAGAACAATATGGGCCACAGTGCTCAAGCCCACAAGAGGTATGATTTTTTCTAATTTTGAGGAGAGGAAATAATACTTTTGTCTGTCTGTAGGAATATCTCAGGAAGATATAAGGAGCATAAAATGTAGCCCCAAAAAAGTTCAAAAACTCAAACCAGGTTCCCTTAAACCCACAAATAGTAAGATGTTTCAATGCAACTCGGCACAGACTCCTGCCGTCCTAAGTACTTGAAATTTACCTACGATTGTTTTAACATTGTTCTGAAAAATTAAGAAAGAACGCGCCTAAAAAAAAATTTTGATTTTCTTGGGACACTCTAAGTTCCGATGTGTCCCGAATCGTTCAATAGGATTTTGCGTACATTTGACAGTCTACTGTATTGTTTTATTAGTTGTCGTAATTATCTTCAATAAATCGCTGCGTTTCTTGTGTATTATAAAACAGTTCATTTATTGAAATCGTCTCTCTACGCTTGCCATATTTCGCGACCAAGTGAAATATGGACATTAACCATCTTGGAATATGACGTTTTCAGTTTACCAAAAAGTGCTGCTGATCTGAAGGAGTTAGATTCTCCTGAAGTAGTTGTATCTACTTAGAAGCGTTCACAGTTCTATCGACTAGGGCCAGGTGTCCGACACCATGATGGAAAAACATTCCTGAAATTTGGTAATAAACAAAAAAAAACAATTTTCGGGATATGCGTTAGGAAACACAGGAAAAGTTCTTTTTATGCATGCCACTACCTGTCTGTTTTTAATTCTAATTTTAAATTACTACTCGACACCAGTTTTTCTGGTTGTCTTAGGCCAGGGTACTGGTGACCAAAAGTTATATCAATACGAACGAAAAACGACATGATAACAGTACTGACAGTTTCCCCAACATTCACTTCATTAAACGTTAAAGTTTTACTCTAAAACAAAGTTTTTGTCAAGGAGACCATGACCTTACCTACCCCATTTGGTCTTCCCATCGTTACCCATGCGCCGATTTTTGAAACGAAAACTACCCTCCCCTCCCCTGGATAACTGTTTTCTTCATTGCCATAGAGATGGCGTTTTGTTGAGGCAAGCCACGTGGAAAGTGACGACAACGACTCTTTAGACCCCTCGCACTATTCTACTTTTCGGATACAAACGAGGTTTATACATAGGCGGAACCTACGGATACTTTCTAGGAGAAAGTGAGAACTTTCTCTAGCACTTTCGTCACAGCAGCACTCGACACTTTCATCTAAGTTGTGTGAACATTCATCTAAGTGGTTGTATTTCCCTCCCTCAAATTAAATGGATCAATAGTATGACTTTATTATTTGAGATATTTGTCTGAATTACATGTTGTGACTTTGAGAATTTCCCCTTATTTCGAGTGGGGGGGCCATAAGGTTACTATGGTTCTTCAATACCCCCACACATATCAACCACATATTCAAGATCCTCTCTCCACTCTACACTGTCCATCTCTCCTCTCTCCCTGGGTCATTATTTTCCTGGTTACCTAAGAGATGGCATTCTCGTTATCGAAGTCCCTAACAACAGCCTCATCAGCCCCTCTTGAGACCTCTCGGGTATTATGAATTACGGGTACAATTCAGGGTGGTTTGTGGGCGGTTTTTCCGGATATTTCGGCGGGAACGTGGGAACTTTCTCTACCTGCCGGTACACGGCAGCACCATACACTTTCATCTAAGTTGTGAGTACAGTTATCTAAGTTGTTATCTAAGAGATGGCAGTCTCGTTGTGAAAAAGCACTTCAGCATCCTTCTCTACCACCCTTGAGACCTCTCGCTGTATTCTGATTTTCGGCTACCAAAAGGCCTGTTTGTGGGCGGATTGTACGGATAATTTCAGGGGAAACGTGAATGTTTCATTTACCTATCGCTTCACGGCAACACCTTACACTTTCCCCTACGTTGTCTATCCAGTTATCTAAGTGTTTTTGGTTCTGCAAGACCCTCCACATATATCAAGCACATAATTTAGCAGTTTTAAATTCGAATGATTGAAACATATTATTGAAACATTACTTTTTCTTTAAAATAATTTTGTAAAAGAATATACACTAGCCTACACTCGAAGTTTAGGAAAACGGAATCACGAGCAAAAATCCAAACATCGATTTTTGTATATTTAAATAACGATAAGTTCGTTTTTGTTTGTAGATTATTTTGGGTTTGGAGTCTGTATTAACATTTTACATATCTATGTATCTGTTATGTATGTATTTTTGATTTAAATGAGATAAAATGCATTTTCAATGAGACCATGAGACATTTTTAGAAAACTTGGAACCGGTCCCTTTGAATTTGTGTAAGAATAATTGATTCGTTATACGGCTTTTCGCTTTACGACTAAGTTTCGTGGAACACATCTAGGCCGTAAAGCGAGGTATTGGTGTACTCCTAAAATTTATTGAAGTTGATAAATAATTGAGGGGTTAAAAATTTTCAAAAAAATAAGAATTTAGCTATATATACGAAACTACAACGTTGGAAGATTTGACAGTTTGAACGATACAAAAAGAATGAATGACCGATGTGGTTGACAAGTTCAAAGCAGGTACTTTTTTCAAAAAGGATCCTAATTTTATGGAAAAGATTTTTGAATCAGCCTCAATAAAAATTTGTTCATAGGACAGGCGCCAATTGTTAAAAGAAAACGAAAATTGTATGGGTGTTCAAAATTTTTTCTTTTATAAATTTTTGATCTCACCAAATTTTATGACAAAGATTCGTCGTTTGAGTAAAAGAATAATTGGAGAAAAAAAAATCGTTATTCAGCTATGTTGGACACCCTTGAATGTTTGAGATATTCATGCAATTAAAATTTAGTAGAGCCAACTCACAAAGAAAGAAGTCCAAGATTTAAAAATATGGTTTTTTATGGAGTTTTTATGGTCGAAAATGTTAAAATTGGTTTGTGGCATCTCAACAAATGGGGGATGAAAATATCCCCCAAAAAATTGCTCCAAAACTCTTGAAAAACTGACCAAGCGAAAGTGACGCGAAAATTCCGTCACTATTAAACGGCCTTTTAGAAACCAATAGTTTGTAGTTCGACTGTGCAATTTGGTCAGGATACCGTTTTTGCTTGTTGGAGTTCGATGCTTATTTTGGATAAGGGGTCCTAGTCCTTAAGTTCTTTGCCTTTCTCCTAAGTATTCCATCCTCATTTGGTGGTTTTTAAGAATATTTTGTGATTGAATTAGTGGATTCCTACATAGGTAAGGTATTATTTTGTGTCTTTTTCTATTTGCTACATTTGCTCGGTCCTTCGATCCGGATTTTCCTGAGTTTTACTTTTGTATTTGTTACTCTACATTTTGTAGTATTTCGAGCGGGATTAGCCGGCAAGAAGACTTTATTTCTCTACAGTGACACAAACTCTGAAATTCTGCATTTAATGCATGAGGTGACCATGCGTCCAAAATATACTCCTAAGATGGCGACGAATATTTATTTAGTACAAAAACAGCCTATGGGCATTGATACGCATAGTATATACTTGGTTTTAATTGGGAGTCTCAGAATTTGGCAAAACTATCAACTCTCAAAATTTCAATTCAAATCAAATTGTAACTCAGAGTCCTGCTTACATCCACTTCTCGTTGAAGTTAGGTGGCAAAATGTTTGTAATACTAATTGTCAATAACCACTCAACAGAACCTGTCGTAGTTCTCTCAGACCTGGGTACTCGTGACCAAAAGTTATATCAATACGAAGGACAAATGACATGATAACAGTACAGAAGATTTCCCCAACATTCACTCCATTAAACGTTAAAGTTTTACTCTAAAACAAAGTTTTTGTCAATGAGACCATGACCTTACCTACCCCATTCGGTCTTCCCATCGTTACCCATGCGCCGATTTTTGAAACGAAAACTACCTCCCTCCCCTGGATGCTCCATTGCCTTAGAGATGGCGTTTTGTTGAGGCAAGCCACGTGGAAAGTGACGACAACGACTCTTTAGACCCCTCGCACTATTCTACTTTTCGGATACAATCGAGGTTTATACATAGGCGGAACCTACGGATACTTTCTAGGAGAAAGTGAGAACTTTCTCTAGCTCTCTCGTCACAGCAGCACTCGACACTTTCATCTAAGTTGTGTGAACATTCATCTAAGTGGTTGTATTTTCCCTCCCTCAAATTAAATGAATCAATAATTTCCCCGATTAATTAATGGGAGTTTAATATTTCAGATTTTTCTCTAAATTACATGTTGTGACTTTGAGAATTTCCCCTTATTTCGAGTGGGGGGGCCATAAGGTTACTATGGTTCTTCAATACCCCCACACATATCAACCACATATTCAAGATCCTCTCTCCACTCTACACTGTCCATCTCTCCTCTCTCCCTGGGTCACTATTTCCTTGGTTACCTAAGAGATGGCATTCTCGTTATCGAAATCCCTAACAACAGCCCCATCAGCCCTCTTGAGACCTCTCGGGTATTATGAATTACGGGTACGATTCAGGGTGGTTTGTGGGCGGTTTTTCCGGATATTTCGGCGGGAACGTGGGTACTTTCTCTACCGGCCGCTACACGTCAGCACCATACACTTTCATCTAAGTTGTGAGTACAGTTATCTAAGTTGTTATTGTTCTACAATACCCCCAAAAATTATCAAAGTTGTATTAAAAATCGCCTCTCCACTCTCCTCTCTCCGGGACCATTATTTTCTTCGTTTTGTAAGAGATGGCAGTGTCGTTGTGGAAAACCACTTCAGCATCCTTTAGTGCCACCCTTGAAACCTCTCGCTGTATTCTGATTTTCGGATACAATCGAGGGTTATACGTAGGCGGAACCTACAGATACTTTTGAGGGTAAAGTTGTAACGTCGCGGATAACCTCACTTCACGGCAGCACTCAACACATTGATGTAAGTTGTATGAACAGTCATCTAAGTGGTTGTATTTTGACGTTCAATATCCTCTCCTCTTCCCTCTCCTGTACCATTCTTTTCTCTGTCATCTAAGAGACGGTAGTCTAGTTGTGGAAAACCACTTCGACAGCTTTTACTACCATTTATGAGACCTCTCGCAGTATTCTAATTTTCGGCTACCAAAAAACCTATTTGTGGGCGGATTGTCCGGATACTTTCAGGGGAAACGTGAGAGTTTCATTTACCTATCGCTTCACGACAGCACCTTACACTTTCCCCTACCTTGTCTATACAGTTATCTAAGTGTTTTTTCAAAAATATAGAGATACATATCTTCGTAACCGACATCTTAAAAAGCTAGAAAACTCTCTTGATAATTAGGAATCTAACTAAGTTGTTTTGTGAAAATATTTTGGCCTACCTCAAATTTAAGTGAGTTCTCTCATTGAGAGTTTCTCAACAGTTTTTCACTTTTATAAGACGTTTGACACTGAAAATTTGAAAAATTTAGGGGACGCTACTTCTGTATTTGGCGACATCTTTAAAAACCTAGAAAACCCACCTCGATAACAACTCCTGTAGTCACTTTTAACTTTGTTGTATTTAGGAAATATTGAAATCTACACAAAAATCCGAGAAATTTCCTTCTCGAGAATTTTTCAAAAAATTTTTCTTGTGTCACTAGACTGAAAAATTTGAAAAATTTAGTTTCACCATCAATGTATTTGTTTCTAATTTCAAAAACTAGAAACCTCACCTTGGTAAGTAGTCCTGAAATCACATCTGAGTGTCATTGTGGAAAGAGACAGAAACCTTACATTGATAGGTAGTGTCGTATCCTCTCATGTAGATTTTTCGAGAAAATTTTTTCTCTCCTCGAGAGTTTTCCAATAGTTTGTCATTTCATGGGGCCTTCGACTTCACAAATTTAGAACATTTACGGAGGACAGTCTCTGTATTTGAATATATTTCTTAAAATCAGTAATCCCGCATTGGTAAGTAATCTAACTAATCATGTATAAGTGATTTATATTTAAAAAAAGAAACAGCTGTCTACACACAACTTCAAAGTATTCAACACCCAAAAATAGTGAAATTGAATCGGAGAATTTGCAGCGTACAAATATCTCAGACCACTCACAAATTCAAGGTCAAGCCAACCAACAGAATAGTCAAGTTTCATTCAAGCTATTCACACGAAAGCTCAACGGAAGTTCGCTCTTTGTCTGTATTACCGACGGTTTCCGTTCTTGTCGTGGATAGTCTTGGAATTCCTAGAAAATGCAAGTTTTTGTTGGACAGTGGCAGCCAAGCCAATTTGTTGTTGCGTGAGTGTGTTTCTCGTCTGAATTTGAAATTTAAAAATTGTGAAACAGAGTTCCAGGGTTTGGGATCTCTCAGCACCAAGGCTTTGGGTTGTATCCAAATCGTTCTTACTCCTCATTTCGATCATAGAAGGCGTTTTGTGACCGATTCGATTGTTATTGAAAATATTGTAGGTCAATTGCTTTCGATTTACCCACGTTAATAATCTCCGTTTAGCCGATCCAGAGTTCTTCTTGCCCCATAAAATTGATGGAATCTTAGGAGTCGACATGTTTACCAAAATCTTGAAATCCAATAGAATTATACATTCAGAAGAACATCCAGTTGCAATTGAGACCGAATTAGGATATGTAGTTATGGGTTCTGTTCCTGCTTTCGGGGGAAATTTTAATATTAGTAATAATCCTCATAGCTTTAGTACCACTCTCGATGTCCCAATGTCGTTGTTACCTCAAGAATTTCGTGAAAGTAGAAATATACCTAATTCAAACTCAACTTTGGAAGAACAATCCTGTGCTAAAATTATGTTTAACCGAACATTTTCGAACAAATTTAGGTCGTCATATTGATACATGACCCCTTGAATTTGAATCCAAACTTTTAGGCAAATCGTTTGAAAGTGCTTGCCAAAGATTTCTGCCATTTGAGAAAAACAAAAATTTTGGAAAACAATCCTCAAATTAAAACATAATATTCGTCGATAATAAATGATGTTTGCAACATACTTTTAAGTTTTAGAATTTGTACAAATATTTAAAAAACGTCTTATCTACATTTGCTAGGTGCTGTCATCCTTTATGTTTTCTCCCATTAATAATTGTATATGCCAAATCGAAAGCCGCGCCTGCAAATTTTAACTGTTCCAAGATTATAATTATGTTTAGCAAAACTATTATCAAAATGTTTTGTTTTGTTCTCGGATCGTGAGAGGTCTACAAAAACAAAAGCTTGAACTAAAACTACGACTACTTCAAAAGTTAGAAATATGGATCTCAAGGAGATGGAAATAATAGTCCTAAATGACAACAACCCAATAAGAGGTTGGGTGAAACATACCATGTATCCTGCTATAATATTAGACATTTCTCGAACCCCTAATGAAACCGGTCGAATTAGTAGACTGACCAATTCAATATAAACCAAAAACGGCCTGTATCTCCTTTATAGAAATAGCACTTTTGATTTTCAAATGCCAAACTTCAAAACCATTTCAAAAACTTTCTACGATTTCTATACCTGGGCATTAATGGGTTAAAGTCTGTAGATTTTAATGTTAAATCTGCTTCTTTTATCATTAACAGTTTAATGTCAACTCTTGTCCATCCTTCTGGAATTTTCGACTCATTTAAAATTCTAAACAATGTAGTTGAACTACAATCTTTTAATTCAGACCATGATATTCTGATCATGTTGTTAGTCATTCCGTCTGCACCACCAATTATTTCTTTTTTAAGTTTGCAAATTTTTGTGAATGATGTAAAAATTTGAAAAACTGAAGTATGACTGTCTCTGTAACTTATAATATCCTCAAAAAGAAACCTTTAATTGATAAGTAGTGTCGTGACCCTTTTTCAGAAAATTCTCTCCTCGAAAGTTATAGTTTCATCTGAATACGTTCAAGACGTAAAAAATTTGAAAAAATTTAGAAAGACTGTACTTGACGACATCTTTAAAATCATAAACACCCACCTTGATAACTACCGTTGTAGTCATTTTTAAGTTAGTTGTATATTGCAAATATTGAAGTCTACTCGAGAAATTTCCTACCCGAAAATTTTCTTGTGTCACAGGCCTGTGAAAATTTGAAAATTTAGGTGAACTATCCATGTATTCGTCGATATTTTAAAAAACCAGAAACCTCACCACTACAAAGTACCCGAAATTACATCTGAGTGAGTGCCATTGAGAATCTATCCCAAGCTTCAGGAAATTTTCTCTCTTCGAGAGTTTCTCAATAGTTTTTCATTCAAGTGAGACGTTCTACACTAAAAATTTCAAAAGATTAACAAAGACTATTTCTGTCTATCCTACAATTTCATCAAAAATCACGAAACTCAAGTAGAAGACTAGTCTTAAACACACTTCTGTATGTTGAAATACTGCAGTCCACTCCGGAATCTCAAGAAATTTTGAAAGGTTTTCAGCCGTTTTGCATCATCAGGAGATATTATACTGTGAAAATTTTAAAAGGCTACTTACATTCGACGATATCTTTAAAAACCTAGGAAACCCACCTTGATAACTACTTTTGTAGTGACTTTTAAGAGAGTTGTATTGAGAAAACACTGAAATTTACTCCAAATTTCAGGAACGTCTTCTCCGCAGACGTTTATCAGCTTTAGCTTGTCACGAGACGTTTGAGTGAAAAATTGAGACGACTGTCTTTGTACTAGACGTTAATTCCAAAAGCCAAAACATTAATCTCGATAAATAGTACACTAGTGTCTTCAGAGTGAGTTGTCCTGGAGAAACACTCTAAATTCCAGGAAACCCTCTCCTCGAGAGGTGTCAAGAGTTTCACACATAATAATTTTATCTCCATGACATTGTATCATATAGACATTTTGCAATTTTTAAAAACTGTCTTGTATGTCTGGCGAAATCTCAACAATAACTTCCGTAAGTAGTCCCGTACTCATTTCTATGTGAATTATATATTTGAAGTACTGTAGTCTACTCCAAATTTGTAGATATGTTCTCTTTAAGATGTTTTCTGGTGTTGTTCATCTCTCTGGAAAGTTTTCTTTCTGAGGTCAATTTTTTTTCTTTCTGTTTCCTCCAAGATTTTTCTCCCGCGATCCCCCTTATGTGAAATTTGAAAATTGAAAATTCAAAGGATGATTTGGTATATTGAATCAAAACACATGAGTTTGAATCCTGTTGTACCTAAAGCTGAGAAACAGAAAAAGTCAAATTAAACCCATAAAATGAACAATTCGAAAATTTAAAGGTTTTTAGGTGACCGTTTCCGCATTTTTGAGTTCTAGAATTCTAAATCTTATTTATATTATTATATATAATTACCTTTTTTGTTCTTCTGTTGAAAAAGTGCCGTAGAATAGGTTGGGGTACTCTAATATTGATGAACTTATGACAGCTTTGTAACGTTCTATTGTGTGTTGCACCGGCTCAACCTACGTTCAACCGGGTTATGGGTTCAATGGGTTCAACCTACGTTATCTTCTTCCCGATGGAGGACACTACAATACAATATAATATTTATATTATCTTAAAGCAGAAACAGATAAATCTCATTCACTAAACACCCTACAACACCTAACAAAGGCACAAATTGGACCGTAACACCACTCTTGTGCTTTCCGGCTTAATCTGTGAACTCCTCCTTCGATACCACAAATTTGTCGGCACACCCACGAAAGTTGAGGCTATACTATGACCAATATAGACCAAAAATTAAATTGGCATTGATAAATATTAGACTCCAGGGCACCAATTTCACATTTACAAAAAGCGAACGATGGAATAGGTAGGAGTAAAGCGTAGCGTGTAGAGTGCTACCATACAGCAAGACGTGGGGGTGGTACAGCCTGGCCCCCCTAAGCATTCACAGGATCCACCTACGCACAAGCTCCGATTGTAGCCGGAATGTATAATACCGAGAGGTCTATGAAACCACGGTGTTTGAGTTACTTCAGGTATCGATTTTCCTCTTTGCGCTTCTTCCGACTCAACTTTAGCAATATACTACCTTTTACAAAAACATTGTCCTGAGCTAAATTCTGAATGTTTTCTGGAAAGTGTGCTGAAATGACTGACAGCATACTTATTAGACGATTAATCCTTCTGATTGACATAATTTTTGGTCTCCAAAAATTTATGGGCTCGTCATCCCCATGCTGTTGTTGTTGAAATAAGGAATCTTATCTGGGGTTCAGAACATACTTGCAATATCAGGGCCGGATTGAAGAAAAGAGCAAAAAAGGAAGAAAATTAATTAAAAATCATGTGAGGGGAAACCCAGGGAAAGAAGAGAAGAGAGGAGGAGGAAAAAGAGGAAAACCGAGAAAACTGTTGGAAAATCACTTAGATAGACCAACAGCCCTATGTTTGCCTTACGGATTCATTTTCTGATTTTTTGTGAGCGGTGTTCTTTGATTGATTTTCTCATCCATTTTCCTCTTTTACTGTGCTTGTGAGGGAGATTCTCCTCGGATGAGAGAGGAAAGTGCTGCCATGGAGCATCAGCGGAAGGTCACGAACTTAACTTTGAGGAAAATTTATTCCTCAAGTTTTCTCTCCCTGAAAAATTAAATTTGTGAAATATAAATTGTTTGAGTTGTTTAATTTCAAATTTCGTTCTTTTTTTTAAATTACTTTGCTGCCTTCTTTTTCTACCCCAAGAGTACCAGCTTGTCATATACTACCTTATTCCTCGGAGCATGTTTTAACACTCATCATCATTTCGTCTTATTCAGGTACCAGGTTTCCTCTTGAAACTATTCTGTTGGGCTAACTATTCGTTACTTGTTTTATTCATCAGCTTCTGGTCTTCTTCTCCTCTAACTCTTTAGCTTTCCTATTTAAAACTACACCAGCTCCTTATTATCAAGTACTTGAAGACGCCTTCCGCCTCTATCTGTTTACTTCCTCTGAAATTTTTTGTCTTTCCTATCTCATCTTTTTCCGTTTATCTATTTATATTCTTCCTTTTCGGCTACTTCCTCGGACCAAGTCGTCAATACTTCCTTCCGGCTTCTTGTTTTTACTTCCTCCAATACTCCCTCATCTTTATACCATTTTCTCTCTTCCTATCCTCAGAATTTTTCCAGTCTTCTCTCTGGTTTTACAGAGAAACCTCCACAGAGGTTGGCAGAGGCTAAAGAAAAAAAAGGAATAAAGCCAGGAGACAAAAAGGGAAAAATGAAGAAAGAGAAAGAAAAAGGAAAAATAAAAAGAAGAAAGAAAAGAAAAAAAGAAGAGGAAGATGAGAGAAAAGGAAAAGGGAAGAAGAAAAAGAAAAAGAAGAGAAAAGAAAGTAAAAGAAATAGAAAAGAAGAGGAGGCAAATAATAGGAAGAATGAAAAAGAAAAAGAAAAGATAAAGAAAAGAAAAGAGAAAGACAAAGAAGAAGAAAGAAGAAGAAGAAAAAGAAAAGAGAAAAATAAGAAGAAGAAAGAAGAAGAAAGGGAGAAAAAGAAAAGAAGAAGGAAGAAAAAGAAAAGAGAAAAGAAAAAGAAGAGAAGAAAGAAAAGAGAAAGAAGGAAGAAGAAGAAAGAAAAAGAAAAAGAGAAAGACTCTAAAGCAATTTATTATGTTTATAAATCAATTATAAAGAAGAGTGACCTTGATAGAAAAATCAGTATATATAGTATAAAAAGGTATAAAAAGGCAAAACAATTATTAAAAACAAATTTGAAATTTGAAAATTCAAAAATGAATCAACTACGCCTAAAATATTCAAGAGAAGAGAATTGTTAGTTCCCGAACTCCGTCGAAACCAGTGGCAGCACTTTCCATCCTCATTCGAGAGAGTTCTCCATTGCAATTTGAAATACTTCTCTCTTTTTACATCCCCTATTTAACTGCTACCGTCTCCAACTTGCAGACAAGTAGATGGTTTCTTAACCAAAGATCAGATAAAAATGTAGGAGATAAGAGAATAGATAAAAGAAGAAGATAAAAAGCAGTTGAAGGAAGATAATATAATAATACAAAGTTTACCTTTCATTTTAATAGTTTAATATAGTGCGCTGTTGTATAATACTTGAGTTCACGACAGATGTTCATTGCAATTCCCCCTTTTGATTATGGCAACACCCTTCGATTTCATCCCAACTTTCATAGCAGTTCAGTTCTAAAATGAGCGCAAATGGAGATGTTTGAGTGTATATACAGTATGACTGACTACAGTTATAGCCATTCAATCAATGTCAAGAGGACTGAAAGATTTTTGTAGTAAATTTTCCAAAAATTTTTCCAGAAAGCTGTAAAGATTTTATATAACAGATTTTAGGAGTTGCTCTGAAAGGTCACCGATTCTATCTTTAGCTCATCTCCCTCCGTAACCATGGTTACACCGATTCTCTTCTTTGACGTCATCCACCATTCTTTGTTAGTGTGTGTGGGGGAGTTTTATCTCGGATGAGGAAGAAAATTTTCCTGAAGGACCCTTTTGAGATTAGAGTTTGATTAGCAGCCTCAGTTCTTCTTCTTCTTTGTCTATTTCTCTTTCTTCTTTCCCATCTTTTTCTTTCCTCATCTTTTTCTTTTTTCTTTTTCCTTTTCCTTCTTCTTATTTTCTTTTTATCTTTTCTTTTCCTCATCTTTTTATTTTTCCTTTTCCTTTCTTCATATTTTCACTTCTATTTTTCCATTCTCTTTGTTCTTTCCTTCCTTCTTTCCTTTTTATTATTCTTTCCCATCTTTTTATTTTCCTTCCTCTCTCTTCTCTATTTTTCTTTTTCCTTTTTCTTTTCCCCCGACTTTTTCATTTCTCTTTCCTTTCCTTCTTTTTCTTTCTTTCTTTTTCTTTTTTCCTTCTTCTTCCTCCTTTTCTTTTCCTTCCTTTTTCTTCTTTTCTTCTTTTCCTTCTTTCTTTTCATATTCTTCTTTTCTTTTCCTTCTCTCTCTTTCTTTTCTTTTTCCTTCTTTTTCCTTCTTCTTCTTCTTTCTTTTTCATTTCTTCTTCTCTTCTTCTTCTTCATTTTTCCTTCTTTTTCTTCTCCGTCTTTATTTTTCATTTTTCTTAGCAGTGTCCTTTGGCCTGATTTCTTATTTTGTTAAATATCTTTTGTCTCGGTGGGAGGAGTGGTTAAGTTCCTGACTTGGACACAAATGGTTGTGGGTTTGAATCCTCCTCCTGCATCCTGTTATACCTAAAAATTAAGGGTGAAAAACAGGATTAAAACCACCATCACCAATACCTTTCTGCCTCAGCCAGATAGGTACAGAAATAGTCCCTGTCGTTTTTGACCTATTTCTTCTTCTTTTTCTTTTTTCTTTTTCTTCTTTTTGTAACATTGAGAGGCTATATTCTTATGTACCATGTACAGAACGAGGTTCTCTATTTCTGAAAGAGATGTTCCTATCATCAACCATAATACATCGCACTATAATAAAGCTCAGATTTAATTTACGGATGAAATTCGAAACCAAGTATGACAATAATCCAATAATTTTTTCCAGTGACAAGGGTAGATAAACAGTCCTCAAGTTGCTGGAAACGGAAATTTCCATCTGAATTACAATTTTCCTGGTCATTTTTACCTTCTCTCGCTCTTTCAAACGTTTAGCTAACAACTGACATCGCTAATCAAGTTAATTTTGAGATTTTGACAGAAGTGGCGAACAATATTTTCCAAAATTTAATTTGCTATTTGAATGAAAAATGAAAAACAAAAAAATAAGAAGGACAATGGCAGGAAAGAAAACAAAACAAAAACTTTACAACAGATAATTATCAAACAACAGGAAGAAAACAAAAATTAAATAAAGAAAAGAAGAGAGAGAGAAGAAAAGAAAAAATAATTAAAATTTAAACAAACAAAAGAAAAAGCGAGGGCGATAAAAGAGGAAGAGGGAAAAGAGGAAAACCAGGAAAACTGTTGGAAAATCACTTAGATATACCAACAGCCCTATATTTGCCTTACGGATTCATTTTCTGATTTTTTGTAAGTGGTGTTCTTTGATTGATTTTCTCATCCCCTTTCTCTTTTACTGTGCTTGTGAGGAAGATCCTCCTCGGATGAGAGATAAAAGTGCTGCCATGGAGCATCGGCGGAATGTCACGAACTAAACTTTGAGAAAAATCTTTCCTCCCACGCCCCTGTTTTTTTGAAATTCAAAGTCAAACAATTTAAATTTAAATTTTAAGGACCTTTCTAACCACGACGACTTATTTTTGGTTTTGGAATTCGAAACTTGTTCCCACAATTCCGCCACCCCAAAAGATCCTGTTACGATATATAAAAATTTTTTTATTTTGAGGAAAATTCCAAATTCGAAGTTAAACATGACTATAATTTGATAAATTTTTCCTGTGACAAGGGTAGGTAAACATTCCTCAAGGTACTCATAACAATAACCTTGGATTGGGTGGGGCTGTTATTACAAATTGGTTTACGTCAGAGGAAAATGGTGAGGATAAAGCAAATATTGCCATAATAGGGGTAGTAAATTGAAAATTTTCCCCTAATACGTCACTGCTATTTTCTAATTTAATCTCCTAGCCAAAAATTCCAAAAATTAATTGAGAAACACTGGAAATTTGAGTGTAGGCGTGATGAGCTCCAGAAGGACCCCTTTTTGAGATTAGACTCTGAGATCAACGCAGCCTCACTTAGATAGTTCAACAGTGCTATGTTTGCCTTACGGCTTCATCTTCATTCTCTTTCTCTCGCATCCCTTTTTCTCTTATACTGAGCATAGGGCAGAGAATTTTCTCGAATGAGAGTAGGAAGGAAAATCTCCCGAAGAACCCACTTTTGAGATTAGACTCTGAGGTCAACGCAGCCTCACTTAGATAGTTCAACAGTGCTATGTTTACCTTACGGTTTCATTTTCTCATCTTTTGTGAATGGTGTTCTTTATTGAATTTTCGCATCCCCTTTTCGGTTGTTTATGTGGGAGAGAATTTCCTCAGATGAAAGTAACAGGCGTTGCCATGGAGATTCGAAAAAAAGTCAAGAACCAAACTCTGAGTCAAATTCCTTTTCTCCTCCCCAAGTTTCCGCTTCAATAAAATTTAACTTTCATCACTGTCAATTTAAAAATTCAAAAATTTTGTGGACAAACAAATCCACAGTTTACACCGACTATGTCTCTATCTGCCATTACCAACTCGGATTGGTGAATACAATTTGTACCTCTTCATCTCTACCTATTCAGGTACATCCTCTCACTTTGAATGTCTTGTCAAAACGATAATAGAATTTCTATATCAAGTTTTGTTTTAGATTTCTCTCTTTTTCTTCTTTTTTTTATTATTTTCTGGACATATTTTATGAGTCCAAGATGAGTACTAGTATCTCTTCAGGATTTGGGAGTGATTTCTTTCATTCTTCCCTCCTTCATTTAAAAGTGCTATCCACATTGCTTGCATTTCCAAGACCTCTTTCGAAAAACTATCTACATACTATCCATCGCTTATACTTGCAGTTATCTCGACAGGAAGAGTATATGTGATTTGACGTTTCCCCTATTTTCATGGTCAATAGTTTAATCTCAAGAGAAGAAGATGAAATAAGACCATAACCTATGAGCTACCTGTTGTTGAAATGTCAGAAGACCCTGGAAAAATGTTTACCTTCAACTGTTATTTCCTTTATCTATCTCTGTTTCTTAGTCTTTATCTATCTTCCCTATCTTTAATCCATCCAGGAGGGAAGACATTGGTCTCTGTCCTAAATAAAACCCCATAACGATAGACCAACTACTTGAATTTGGAGCCAGGTGGCTGGTACCTAGGGGGTGTATTTAACAAAGGCGGAGGGTATGGTGAAAGGTGGTGAAAGGAACCAAAAAGGTGTTTTGGAGCAGTTTTCATTTTTCTAAAGACTTCTAAGAAGGTTTAAAACTTTTTTGTTTCACAACTTTTACTATTTCAATATCCGAGTTAAAAAGCTGACAAAAATCAAGACACTGGTCATTAAAAGGTTGGTATCTCCAGTCGCTCTTCCAAAGACAGAAAGGCAATCGTAAGAATGAAGTTTGGAATTACCAATGAGGCACGTGAACCAAAGAGTCTTAAATCATTTACAACCCCTTTTAAGATAAGACCAAGTTTTGTCTCCTATCTGGGGACAGCTGGCAGATAACTAAGGAATTGAAAAAGAAGGAAATTAATTTTCGAAAAAATTTCGAAATTCGTACAAAGCCTTTCATTTCAAATTTGGATCCCATACAGAGTGCTTGTTACTTCAACAAGTTAAAGTTACCCTATTTTGTCACCCCTTTAGTTCCAAACTCGGATTCTGTGACGACTTCCTATTAATTTATGTATCTCTGACCCACTTTCGAGATGATTTTCTCAAATTCCATCTCCCTCTAAATCCAACACCATTTATTTGAGTAGAGGTGCTGCAGTAGCTATAACCACACGACGATAAAAATCAAAAATGGGAAATTTTTTTGGGGGGAGAGGGGTTAAAAGTATTTTTCCCTGCCATTTAGAAAATGTGTCGTTTAATTTTCATATATTGTATATTATATTAACGGAGAAGTGATAAATTGAGAGAATATAGTGTCTATAATTCCCACAAATTATTCATGATTACCAACTAATCTTGGTAAATGTGGTAAGTGGCGGCGTATTTATCACTTTTTATCGGCTAGTATATGAAATCTCCAACTTGTAATGGGGAGTTTGATCAAAGTTTGCTCCCATGATTCTGGGATTTTTCTAACAAATAGCAGGTAATCCAGACGATTGTTCGTCAGTAATAATGAACGAACCTCTCAACAAGATGTGTCAAAGTCATGAGAAGTGAAAGAAGACAAACATCTGGTCAAACTTTGATTTAAACTCCCATTACAAGTTGGATATTTTATAAACTACCCGGTAAATGTGATAAAAACGCTGTGATTTATCACATTTACCTGAGTGAATCACATTTACACTCAAAGCTTTGGAAGAACCTGAGCTGAGAAATCCTTCCTTCATGATCTCACCTGTGTCAACAAGGTACTTATCATTTATGTTAAATATTTAATAGCTCATTATAATAGTAAGACGATAAATTAATAACCCATTAAAGGTCTCGTTTTATGCGTTTTTGTGCGTTTCGGGGATATGAGAAACCTTTGCAATTCATTTAATAAGACGAAATTTGTTTTGCGAAAAGGTATCACTTCTTAAGTTTTAGGTTTTGTGTTTATACTAACCCATTTGCATTTTATTTTATTCTGGGTAGTTTCGGGGAGGGTAATACAGCGAGTTTGAAGTTATGCGATTAAAAATAAAATTTTTCTTCTACTGTAGTTAATCAGTTAATCTCTATTCGTGATATTCCTTTGCCTTTATTTCTTTGTTGGAGGTTAAGATTTCGTTTCGCCATTACCACTACAGTTCTTGTCACGTTGTCAGCCCCTTCCCTCCCCTAGAGACTAACAGATGTGAAAAAGGCTATAAAATATGTAGTATTTGCTGTTGTGATGCTCATACATTCCCATTCATGCTCGGATGTTCAACCCAAAACTCCTACTCCAGAGTTTGCTGTTAAGATACTGTAAGTTTAACTCAAATTCAACTCAAAACTCAGTTCATGTCTCGTTTAAAATTGCTGGTGTGGCCTTAGGTGCTTTATATCAAGGGATCAGATCAGTGTTTCAACCCCAGAGGTAAGATAATCGGATTTGACGGGAGGTGCAGTCTAAGGAATGGAATAAAACGAATAAATATTATAATCAAATTGCAAGGAATAGGATGAAATAGAAGGAAAACAGAAAAAAAGAGAAGAGGAAAGTAATAGTAATAATAATAAGACAAGTAGAAAGTGATAGGAATAAGATAAGAAAAATGAAAAGCGTCTGCAAAAGCGAATAAAGAAATAATTAGTTCTAATGTTGAAGAAGAGAAAGAAGAGAGGGGAGAAGGGAAAGTAACACCAAAACATAAACTAATATGAGCAGAAGTACCAAAAAATACAAAAAAAAAAACAAGTAAATCATGCTACTTCTCAGTACCAGCGAAGAAAGAAGGAGGTGAGGAGAATCAAACCTAGGTGGCAGCACCTTCCAGTACCTATAATTGAGTTGCACTTAGGATTATTGTGCAGATAAATTGGAAGTGAATATTATACATTTTATAGCTTTTTACACATCTGTTAGTCCAAGTTTGTTCATCCTCTACATTAATTATATTCAAAAATTATCTCTGGGAAGGGGGAAGGGGGGCTAACAACTTTACAAGGATTATAGTAGCAATGACGAAACGAAATCTTTACCTCCAACAAAGAAATAAAGGCAAAGGAATATCACGAATAGAGATTAACTGATTGACTACAGTTGAAGAAAATATATTTTTTAAATCGCATAACTTCAAACTCGCTGTATTACCTCTCCCCGGAAACTACCCAGAATAAAATAAAATGCAAATGGGTTAGTATAAACACAAAACCTAAAACTTAAGAAGTGATACCTTTTCGCAAAACAAATTTCATCTTATTAAATGAATTGCAAAGGTTTCTTGTATCCCCGAAACGCACAAAAAAAATACGCATAAAACGAGACCTTTAATGAGTTATTAATTTATCGTCTTACTATTATAATGAGCCATTAAATATTTAACATAATTGATAAGTGCCTTGTTGACACAGGTGAGATCATGGAGGGAGGATTTCTCAGCTCAGGTTCTTCAAAGGTTTGAGTGAACGTCAGATGAACATGATCCGTTGGTAGACTGTTCGTTATAGGTTTCGAAATTTGTTGTCGACGAAAACTACCAATTCATTCGGGGAATATTAGGTGAGCCAGAAAATAACGTCGATTCTGTGTGTTACACCAAATATATATGCTAGGGTAAATGTGATAAATGTGTAAAATTCCCGGCGATTATTTATAATCACCAACTAAACATAGTAAATGTGACAAATCACAGCGTTTTTATCACATTTATCTGGGTCATTCCACGTCAAACGGACCATGGGTCCCAGGTCGACCATCTCCGATTTTGTTTAAATTTTACAGGAATGTTACCTCAGGTCTTGGATGAAAATCCCCAAAATTTCAATTTGAAATCTATTCGGGTTCGTCTTCTATCAGCGTCTAAAGACAATGGGGCAGCTCCGATTTCGGGCGGAGCTGTCAAAAATCGCCAACTTTAATCGCTCGCTGTAGACTAACTGTACAACTTAGAGAGTTGCGCTTTTGCATGCTGATATTGCTTAATATGCCCTTTTAAATGGTACAACCGCCAGTCGTCTACCTTGTTTGAGTGCTGAGCTATGGACGCTGGAATAGTGACAAAAAATTTGTCGCGCTCGACAAATTTCCTGTTTTTGCGCCGCCATAACTTTTATCTGGGGCAGATCCTTTCGAGATTTTGTATGTCAATAGTGCGTTATTATTACTATGATCCTGTTTTTGTTCAGCATTCTTATCCCCATTACTTTCGGAGGTATGGGTGTGCGAAGAAGGCGAGAAACTGATTTTGGCCTAAGTTTGCGGCCAAATATCTCAACTGTGTCCTTTTTTATTCTTTTCTAACTAGTAGCATTGGAAAGAGCATATCTTCAGCTTTCAAACCAACCTAATTAAATTTTAGAGCGGCGACTGTTAGTGGGTCAAATTTGACTCTAAAGATTGCCTATTTGAAAAGAATTTACTTCACTCAACCCTTTGACGTACATAAGGGTTGGAGGTAAGGGTTAAAAATTTTTTCCAGAGAAATATGTCTAAGCGATGAAATAGAACTTATGTACGTTAAAGGGTTGAGTGAGGTAAGTTTCTAAATTTGTTAGATAAACAAATGCTCCCAGAAGCACGGGAGCAAACTTTGATTGAATTCCCCATTACAAGTTGGAGATTTCATATACTAGTCGGTAAATGTGATAAAAACACTGTGATTTATCACATTTACCAAGATTATTGGTGATCATGAATAATTTGTGGGAATTATAGACGCTATATTCCCTCAATTTATCACTTCCCCGTCCATGTAACATATATGAGAATAAGTCTTCCCGCCATTGTTGCTTTAAAAAATTTGTTTCCTCCCTTAGGGTCACCCTTCTCCTCCTTCTCTACCTTTCTATCATTATACTTCCGTCTCCTGTCCTAAAAAAAATTAAATTTTTAAATCTGTGCAGTAATTATGAAACGAAATCTCTGAAACTACAAAAGTAAAAAATTACAAAAACTCCTGATGCTTACAACCCCTAGAAATCACTTCAAGGCTCGTTCAATGTTCTCATTGTTCCACCCTAGAAGGGTGTTCATCCCCTTTTAAATCCAAACCCATCACGTGCAGAAGCACAAAGAAAAAACGGAAGAACGAATGCGGATTTAAAGTGAACAACGTCCATCACTCACCAATTTATATTGTTGTAGTGACTAATAATGGAGGGAACGGGGGGAGAGGGGAATCCAATTCGCATGAGAATGACCCAGTATCAAAATTATCAGGTTCATCTTCCATTCTCGAAACCAAAACACGAAGTAAAAAAAAAATCTAATTGAAGAAGAAGGAAAAGAAATGTGGTTCATCATTAAAATCATCTCCAGATGAATAAGCATGTACAAGTCGTAACCACACACTCTCTTTTGTTCTCAACCAGGTATTTGTCCGGTACCTTCCTTCGAATTATCTACTCTTAACGCGTTTTTTACCCTCATCATCATCATCAAGTGTATAATTTGAATGGTTGCATCTCGAAAATTTTTTTTTCACAAAACCAAACCCTCGAAGCAGAGAAGTAAATACATTTGCACGGTGAGGTCTCTTTTTACGCGGTTATCACACTCCCAAAGAGTATCATATTGAATGAGATGCGGGGAGAGAAGATCCAAGTTCTACTCAAACAACATTTTTTCTTTCGTTTGTCAGGTTCCACTTTCTTCCTGTACCAGGTACAGACATGCCGGTCATTAGTTTAATTAAGGATCATTTGTTAATGCGGAGGTGTTTGTTAACAAACTGTTTTTATGCTCTCGTTACTCCGACCCGACGATAGACGGGTCACTACCTCTGGATAACATTAAATAAAAAATTATTAATCTTATTAATGTCCTCCCCGGGTCCTTTTCTTTATGGCACCTGGTTGGAATAAGTGTGGAAGATCAGGAGGCCAGAGATCAAGTCGATCTCGAGGTCGAGTGAGGAGACCCGTTGGGGGCACTCCTAAGTACTCCGCCCTTATTTAGGCGTCTTCAGATTATTGTAATCGCTCTGACATGTCGCAATTTCTTTCTTTTTTTTTTATTTCCCTCTTCGCGATTATGTTTATCGACTTTTTCTTTACTTATTAAATTTATTTATTTATTTATTTTTAAATAAAACTGATCCCGCTACCTGTTTCGTTTAGGTTTTAATCTCGTTAACGGTTTTACCTTTGAAATTGTTTTTGGCCTTGATCGAGATGATCGATTTTTAAGGTTTCCCAATACCTGTCTTTTTCTAGAGCTGTCGTCTGTTTTCATATTTGGATATGTCGCTTTTGAAGAAAGCAAACATTTTCCATAACATGGGTTTAGTATATAGATCAAGCTTGTAGGTAAGAGAGGAGTGGATCAAGCTAAAGGAGTAGGAACGAAGGAGAGAGGCATCGAAACCGGGGGTAAGAAACGGGGAGATTGGAGAACGGTAGGTTAGAAAGAGATGAAAAACGTCGGCACCGTACAGTTCGGTGGTGAGGGACGAAGCGAAAAGAGAGCAGAGGGAAAGCAGGCGGAGTCAAATTCGTCCTGATCGGGATGCTGGGAGCAGGAGGATGAGAATTTTCACGAAAAGTGGGCTGACGACCAGGGAGAATTCCGAGGGAGGCAAAACGGGTGGAAATTTTCAAATAATAAGCTAAACAGGAAAAGTGGGTGGTGGAAAACTGGAGAGAATGGGGTTGAAAATAACGGGTGGAAAAGTGGAGATTTTTGGGGAGGCTTGGGGGCTGAAAACTCCCGTCCAAGTCGAGTTTGTAGGCTGCTCAGGGGTTCGGAAAAGTGCGAGGGGATGCAGAAAGATGCGATCGTGGAAGGAAATTTTCAGACTTCTACCCTGTGATTGGTGGATTCGAATCGAAGCATGCGCGGTTCGGTGAAAAGGCTCTGACGTCGATTAATATTACCAAAATGCAAAGCTCGACTCTTTGCACTCTGGTGCCTTAGACCAGGGAGATAACATCCCTCCCAAATAACATCCGGTCGTTTGGAAGCGTGCGAAAAGTGAAGACAGTTTTATCAAATTCGTGTCTGGCATAAATTTGCGCTAAAACTCCGATCAACTAAAAATGCCAACATTAAAACATCGCAATGGAAGACAACTCTTTCATTAGAGTCGGTGAGTACACAAAAAAAATTTTTTTTTTGGAAAACTGTTGTGGGGAGGTCTCGAATCTTTTTTCTTATTAATAAATTTATTCATCTCATCAAAAACTCTGATTTTATACAAATTTTCGAAATTTTGTGTTTTAAGTGTGTAAATCCCACTCGAAAACCAATTAGCCCCCCCGAAAAGTCTCTTTTAAGCTGAGCCCCAAAATCAAACCGCAAGAACCTCCCCACAACATTTTTTAATTTTTATGTATATGTGTGTGAATTTTTTATTTGGTCTGTAAAAACTGTATTTCGTCATTTTTGAAGCCATTTTGTTGCCCTTTTTTTATTCGCCCCCAAAAATTTGCGAAAATTCCATTAAAGTTCGGGGAAGGGGGAATCGTGAAATTTCAAATCCAAGAAAATGGCGGAAGGTTGGAAAATCTAAGGAAAAGTGAAAAATCGATAAATCGATGGGCTACATCGGTGAGGATGACGCGCGCAGAAATTTCTTATGGGATTTTGAAACATAGAAATAGTGGGGCGCTCAGAGTCTTCGTTTTAAAATTTGAAACCGGGAATTTGGTAAGGCAAACATGGGATAAGGGAAAATTGAGAAAATTTATTTCTTCATAAGTTAAACATAGTATCGAGGGAGAGAGCTTGGGAATCGGGAGGGAGAGCTTAAGAGTAGCCAGTGAGGGTTTTGGAAATTTTCTTTATCTCTTTAGGGGATGCGCAGGTGCTTGATTTTCAGTCTTAGCGCCGGAAAATTTGAGGGGCAGATTTTCTGAAAAGGCGTCGGAGGGATTTCAGGGGAACCTTTATTCGATGGAAAGCTTTGAGGGGAATATATGGTAAGCGAAAGCTAAACATTGAATTTCCCTTCCCCTCAAAAATTTTGGAAGGCAAAAGAAAACTCGAAGAACCAAAGGACATATGAGGGGAGTTTGCGCGTTTTGATTTTCTTTACCCCTTCAACTTTCACTTAGGGGTGGCCAAAAGCTTTGCTTTAGCAGGAATCAAGAGAATTCAAAGGCCAAAATGCATATGAGAGGGAGTTTGCGCATTTTGATTTTTACCCCTTCAAACTTTCACTTAGGGGTAGCTTTGCTTTAGAAGAAAGCCAAAAATCGAAGAACCAAACGACAAATGAGGGGAGTTTGCGCATTTTGACTTTTTTCCTCCAAAACTGGTTTCAGGGCTGGCCAAAAACTTGGCCTTAATATAAACCATACAGAAACTCGAAAACGAAACATACGAGAAGGGTAGACTCTTCTGATTGACGGGGAAAGGGGAAGAATGACGTCATAAAAATAAATTGGCCAAAATAAAGGAAACAAACAATGATAATTCACCACTTTGAATTTTTCTAATTAGTCTGGTGGGAAAGCATACAACACTTTTCGAAAATGATGGGAAAATTTCTTTATTAATCATTTAAGTCTGAACGTGAAATGAACAGGGTTTGTCAAAGTCAAGAAAATGGCGTCATTCTGACGAAAGGAAGCAATAGATGAAGTCGAAAGATGAACGTAGGGCGTTGGCTGCGCGAGGAGTCGAATTTGAGAAAGAGCGTTGAGGGGAGTTAGAATCCCTCCGAGATAGAAACGCCGCTTTGACGTATTTATCTCGGAGGGATTGGAAGGTGGCTCCATCTAGTGAGAAGCTGAGGTAATAATGGCGGGAACTGGTCCATGAGGTAAATAATAAAAACGAACTTTCTCCATAAATTCCAATGTCTGGAGTTAGGTTCAGGCTCAAAACCTGATTTGGGGAGATGATGGATTTTTGATTAATACAATTCAATCAGGGTGACCGAAAACTGGGTATTGGTACTCAGCCGCGAGTACTAACATACCGGGTACTGGAACCCGATACCGAGTAGCGACATACCTGGTACCGGATACGGGTACCGAGAACTAGGTACTGGTACCCAGTAGCGAGTACTAACATACCGGGTACTGCAACCCGGTACTGAGTAGCGACATACCTGGTACCGAATACTGGTACTGAGAAATAGGTACTGGTACCCAGTACCGGGTACTAACATACTGGGTACCACTGTACCGGTACCGAGTACCGACATACCTGGTACCGAATAATGGTACTGAGGGTACTGGAACCCAGTACCGGGTACCATACTGGTACCGAGTACCGACATACCGGGTACTGGTACCCGGTACCGAATACTGGTACTGAGAAATAGGTACTGGAACCCAGTACCGGGTACTTACATACTGGGTACCACTATACCAATACCGGGTACCGACATACCGGGTACTGGAACCCGGTACCGAGTAGCGATATACCTGGTACCGAATACTGGTACTGAGAAATAGTTACTGGAACCCAGTACCGGGTACTAACATACTGGGTACCACTGTACCGGTACCGAGTACCGACATACCTGGTACTGGAACCCGGTACCGAGTAGCGACATACCTGGTACCGGATACGGGTACCGAAAACTAGGTACTGGTACCCAGTAGCGAGTACTAACATACCGAGTACAGGAACCCAGTACCGAGTAGTGACATTTTTGGTACCGGATACTGGTGCTGGAAACTAGGTTGTGGCGTTCTCCACATTCCTAATTACGGAATGGGTACAGTGAAATGAAGCAGCCGACAACCGAAGCAAAATTCATTCAGTCCCGGAGCTCCGCACCGTCAGGATCCTTGCATTTTCCTTTTCAATTCTAAATTATATTAATAGTTAGTAATATTTTATATATCAATATATACGTTATCATATATCAATATATCATATACGTTAGGAATGAGTGTTGTCCATCATTCGTTCATCTACAACGACACAACCTGGTTCCGACAAGGTACTAATACCCAGTAGCGAGTACCAACATACCGGGTACTGGAACCCAGTACCGGGTAGCGACATACCTGGTACCGGATAGGGGGTACCGAGAACTAGGTACTGATACCCAGTAGTGAGTACCAACATACCGGGTACTGGAACCCGGCACCGAGTAGCCACATACCTGGTACCGAATACTGTTACTGAGAAATAGGTACTGGAACCCAGTACCGGGTACTAACGTACTGGGTACCACTGTACCAATACAGGGTACCGACATACCGGGTACTAGTACCACGTATTCGAGTACCCCAAAAATATTAACAATCGAATTAAATGGCCTTAACGTGACCTTAACGGGACTACAAAATTAAAAATTATTAATGCGACAAATATCGCCATCTTGAAAACATCCCAAAGCGATCGATCATGATGATGATGGACCCTTTCGAACTTTCTATGCTCCCAAACAAGGGTGTTGGCTGTGCAGAGACTCGATTTCAGAAGATGGCGCAAGGGAGATGAGGAAAAAGATGAAAATGGACTATTCCGACAAATAGCTTGGGCGTTGGCTGTGCAGGAGTTCGATTTTGGGAAGCAGGGAAGATTGCGGGGCTCAGAGGGATGCTGGGAAGATGATTCTGCGTTGTATAGCTCACGAGTAAAATTGAGAGGCTCTTTTAGGGTTGGAAAATTGAGTTGTGTCGTCTGGAAGGTGGCGACATCTAGAAAACTTCTGGAACATTCTCAATCGATAGTCTCCAAACGGTGAAGACGACTCAGTTCCTACTGCGCTGTGGACTTTGGGTGTGGTCCATGACTCATTTCCGGTAGCATGGAAATTTCTAGAACATTCTGGCAATCGATATTCCTTCCATGACTCAGTTCCTTTCGCGCTGTAGTCTTTGGGTGTGGTTCTCGACTCAGAGACTTCATTTCGTAACAGAGCGCATCCGGATTTGGGGTGAATTCAACTGTGGGGTGAACGAGAAGCGATTTGGTCTCATAGCGAGATCGAGAGGCTGCATAAGGGTTCGAGGTTCTTCCATTAAACATGCGCACTGACTCGATTTTGAGACTTGAGCGCATTGCAGATGGGAAAATAGCGGGAAAAGATGGGTTTTGAATTCTTACCGAACTTCCAACCTCACTTGAAAGGTAATAAAGAGGAAAAGGAAGAGAATGCGGGTTAATTAATAAAAGAAAACCTGCACGATGAATTTTTACGACATTAACCTTAGAAATTGGGAACACGCCTCTGAAAAAAAAAGATTCACCTTCTCAATATAAATCTAATCATCCCCACCCATACAGATCGTGCAAGTGCCCTCTAGGATTGTGGGAAAATATCTTTGTGGAAAAAAAATTATTAATAAAAAAAAATCGAAGATATCGAGTCAGTACACAGTACAGAAGTGTGTTGCAAACCTTGAAAAATTAAAAAAAGAGAGAATAAGATTGTTTGGATAGAAGCAGCCACGAGTCGAGAGATGAAAATAATTTGAAAAAGCTAAACATAGGTTTAAATCACTGATGCGGTGGTCAGAGGAGGGCAAAGGTGAGGGCTGCAGTTCTTTGCCAGACGTTCATCTTACTTGCCTTATGAATGGTTTGAATCAGTCGTGGTCTAGAATTTTTTTTTATTATTATTATTCGATCGAGATACTTCTCAACAATTCGATAATTACGATTAATTACAATCACTCGTGGTTTTTCGGATTATTTTCCCAGCTGTCAGGGAAAGGTTTTCCGCGAGGTTGAATCATAACAAACAAAAAAATAAAACCGGAAACGGCTAGCCCACCTTCCGACAATCGATGACCCACATTGCTAAGGACAATCGATATTATACCTCTTCCGAACACTGACTTGGGAGGTTTATTTCATTTAATGACACCCTCGGGACTTTTACCTCGAAACATGATCGACTTAGAGATTCTCGAAGACTTATGACAGGTATTCCGACCACACCTATGGCTATTCCCGAGAGAGCTTTGACAAGTCAAATCAGAAATGGGTCCAAACTTGGAAATGATTTTCGGGGTCGAACACTCTGATATCTGCATTCTCATCAAAGGGGAGTTTTTCTTTTTTTTTGTTTTCAAAAGCCCTTGAGGAAGTCTCCTCCTTTTCATTGTTTCTTCATTCCATCTTCTCTTCCCTGACCTCTCTCTCTCTATCTTGTTTTCCGACTGTCTTTCGACTTACTAAACAGTCCTCTCCTTAAATAGCATATCATAATCTTTTGTTCACGCCCTCTTGATCGCGAAAAGAAGACAAAAATAGTGTAACACCAAGAAAAAAAAAGTCGAGTCGATTTCAAACGACCTTGACGTTAGGCAAAAAAAAAGAAAATTACGTAAAAATAGTTTTTCGAACGTGATAAGAAGACCTCGTTATAGTTAAAACCAACGGTTTCTGCGCTTAAACGATTCTGAAAAGAAGAAACCTTTATGGATCGATGCCTTTTTTATTAATGTGTTTCAAATCGGTTTTATTAAGTCATTCAAAAGATGGTCGATTGAGTTTATCAGTTTTCGACCTGAATCAGGTTCTTTATAATAATAAAATATTAAAAAGGAAAAAACTCTGACACGTGCACTCGTAACTACTATTAAGCCTTTTTTTAAATTCTATTTTCAGAAATGTATCCGAACAATTACGACAGACATCACAGAAAGCTTTAACATCTTAGCTTTCTCGCCATAAACAACTTGTTCACGGACTTATCACTTCTGCCAATTGGTAAGTTGATTCAAATTACTTATTAGTACATAAGTGAGGTCGTAGTCGTAGAAACTAGGATTTCTCAAAAGGCGGACCAACAACCCAACTTGATGGCAGGACAGGAGAGAGAACGGGCCAATCAACTGGTGTCGGTCTGTTTTCTGAGTTCTCAGCTAAGCATCACCCATTATTCCAGTATTCCTTCCTACACCTCAATAGTTTAAACTCCCAAAGTTACCTTACTGTCCCAAAACACAAAAACCTAAAACCTAAATACCTGCTGTGAATAATGGGTGTAAACTGAGCCCTCAGAAAACTTGACTGCTTACACTATCACTTCAGGATCCAGGCCCTCATCATCGCTGACATCTTGTACTGGGTGAGTGTTGATTTTTATACATCACCTATGCTTTCAACCTGTGACGTAATCTTACAGTCGGAACTAATTAAAAGCTCAAAAGGGAAAATAGAAAAGTCGGGAAATGAGAAAGATTATCAACTTCACATAAGACAAACATGGGGAAACGAAAAAACAAAGCTTCTTTTACAAAATATTTGATTTATGAAACGGGGTCGAGTTTATCTACCGGATTATTTATTGTCTAATTTAAAGTAAAATGAGAGGAGGAGGAGGTAGAGTGGGCGGAGGGAAACAAGGAGGATCGCAATCGGCGGGAAAGTCGTAAGCTAAACAAGATGAGAAGTCTCGCGGATTTCTATCGCCACGCGATTTATTTCAGAATATTTTCGTGCCATTAATTATGATAGAAAGGTAGTTGAACAAAGCGGCAAAACTGAAAGAGTTTCGTCACACGACCGCCCCGCAAGCTTGCAAGTGGCTCATACATGCGACGATGTCCGATTGAAGATGCTCGAGGTGTGACTCGAAGGCATTACACCCGTGAATCTTAAAAATTTATTTCAGGAGCTACGACGACTATTTCAGGGTGTAGGCCTTTGGAGGACTCACCCAAAATATTTCCACTCGGCGATTGTTGTCTGACCGCATGAATCATTCCTTTGCAACATTTCAGCTTCAAGATTACGTTGTGTCTGATGCAAGACTCGCGACTCAAACTCCGTCCCATGCATCTTCTTGTAATAAACGCTTTCGGCAATTGATCTACTTTTGATATCCAATGACGATGCTGATTCTTTCATCTCTCTCTCTCTCAAAGTTTGTAATGAAGTTCTAAACCACTGATTGTTTCTTGTCTATCATTTTGTTTGACCACGTTCTTAATAGATCCGTTACAAAAGGTCTTGACGACTCAACTCAACACAGCCAACTCAGATTAATTTTGACGAGGGTACCTAAAAATCAAGAAGTTAGCAAGGTAGTTAGGTAGGAGTTACGCGAGGGAATGTAATGCGTGCAGGTTCAAAAACGGAATTATTTAGTCATCGGATACGATACTGGTTAATGGATTCAAAGTCGTGATTCGAAACACTTTTTTGGTTTTATGGAGGCTGTTAGGTTCACCCAATTAAAAAAAATATCCAACAATTCCGTTATTAACTTCTCTCAAACCTCAAACTGTTCATTTTTCTCCTTTCCCACCTTAACTAAGATACGCCACTGACTTTACGTAACAAAAGAAGTTGAGAATCGAATTCTTTAATAAGCGAACTGAACCAGTGACCTTTCAAAGAATGCGCTCCCCAGTGCAGTCTTCTAAAAAATATTTATTTTGGCAATAACGTCCGTTCAGGTTTAATTCAAAAAAATTGCCGAGTGAGAAGAAAAGGGAAATTTTCTTTCTGATAGACAGGTTCGATCCTTGAATTGGTTCCGATTGTCATGAACATCATTCTCGAGATCTTTACATCACCGAAAATTTCTTTCATACACCCTCATGCATTACACTTCTTTTTGATTCTTCACTCACAGCCTGATAACCCTTTGACGTTTCTATTTACGTACCTGATTTCGAGTCTTAGAAACTTTTTGGGAGCTTGGGGAGCTTGTCTATATAAATTTTCTGGTAGTCAAGATACCACACCACTACAATAGTCTCAACAAGACAAAAATTTTTGCAATCACCAATTCAAAGTTACGCGATTCGGATATTGTTACATCTTCTTGTCTCTTAATGGAGTCCGTGTCATCTCTTAAAGTCTTCAATTTGATGACTCTTTTCATTATGTAGCCACTTATAGTGTTAGGTTCATGGTGTGATAGGTCTAAACCTGGCTTCTGCTACTTTTTTATTAAATGTGTGAATCTAATTTAAATTTCTCAATGATCTTGCTTCCTTTTGGCTCACACAGATGACTTTAGTTATTTTCTTTAATGGGTCTTGACTCATATTAAGAGCTGGACCTTTTTGCGTTTTAGAATCACTGACTCAGGTTTCGATCCGCGGTTAGGTCAAAGAAATAAAAATAAAGAAAGTTTTGTAGTCACACGTTTGTTTTAATGTCAAACGAAATGTTCGGGGTCAAATAAGAGAATCACGGAAAACATCAAAAGACATCTCTCGATATCATGTTCTAGAATAAGTCAACGTCTCTGTCTCATGTTGCAGAAAACTACCCGCTGAGGGTTTTGCTTATCCTAACCCCACCTCTATTAATCAAAGGCCTTGGAATGCATCAGACACGGTGGTCCTGTTTACTTTCGGTACACTTTCTTAGGTACCGCGGTTGTTTAAACATTTCTCTCTCTTTGCCTATCTCGAGGTTGCATCATTTGTTAAACCGAACAATAAAACACGGAAAACAAGAGAGTGTCGTTTCTTTGGCGTCGGTTCCGAACAAATCGGACCGAGGAGGTTGAAATGATAAATTATGGCAAATAAAACCTTGCAACGAGGTGATTAACAAAAATTCGAATATATGATGTAACGAGGATAATTAAAAGAATCATGAAAGGATAAACATGTTTGAAGAAAATTTTATGTCATCAGTAGTTCGCCCGAAGAAAACTTATTTCATAGGAATTAGATCGTGAGGCCATTCACGGAATCACTTTCCTTTAAATTGTCTATTGCGGGGCTTGACCTTTGTAATTATTTTCACGGGTTTCGAACAGGAATTCAATTCAAACACACCCCCTCCACCAGCCCACCTCTCAAACAAAAAATTAGGGCAGAGAAAAATCAAATTTGATTTACCCTCTCAACTTATGACACTATTCCAGGGAGCCTGGAAAACCTTCTGCGTGGACTTTACACCAACCCAATCCCGGAATTTTCTTTTCACCCCCAAAAACTGACATCAAGCAATCAGGCAGACTATAAAAATCCCTCGGCCATTTTCGATCGCCAAAAAGAAACAAGAATATAAAAAGAGTTGAAGTGTGAGGTCGAATTTTATTAACAAAAAACTTGTCTCGATTTTATTATCATTATCATTTGTTTATAAATAAATAGTTAGGGCATTAAAATAAATCGATGGAACAATGAGATAGGCGGTTAGGTGGACTCTTTGGCGCCGCTCACCTTAAAAAACAACTTAATTCCCCTTTAAACAATTAATCGTATCCATTGTAACGCAATCAATGACTTTGAAATTGTCGACGCGCCTAAAAAAAAGAAAATAAAATCACATCTTCACTTGTTCAAACAGTAATTCAGATTTTTTTTGCTTTCAGTTCACTCTTTGTCGTTGCTTTTTTAAAACAATCCATAATTAAAGCGGTCACTACAGGAGAACATCTTGGAGACTCTGGAGTTTGCTGTCGAAACGTTTTCCCGACGTCTTTTCAGTTTTCCTCGTCTGGGAGCCCACCACCACGTCAGATAAGGTAAGAAATTTATTTTATTATATTTATACTCGATTGATTGTAGTATTTTGTCGTATGTTGTGACTACCAGGAGAAATAGGCATAATATAATCGTTCATGATTTTTGTGTCCCCGAGGGGTAGGGAAGGAGACGTCACCCAAACTCAATTACTTTTGAAAGGAATGAATGCAAAAATGGAAAATGAATTTCCCAACCATAATCAAACTATTTTTTTAAATTGTTTTTCTTTTTTACCTTTTACACTGAAAAAAAAATGTCCGTGTCAATTACATTGTTTCGTGATATTAATATAGATATTTAAAAAAAACTTTATTCAGCCTTGATGCCTGGCGATTACCGTTTTTGCATCAGGATCCCAAAGTAGGCGGTCCAAAAATCTCAGACAATAAAAACAATTGCTTAGTCTATTGTTCCATAATTTCATAGTTCGATTGTTGTTAGTCTTTCCCCAGCGCTCCGCTCTCCTTTTGTGAGAAGAAATGAAAAGAAAACATCTTTCGGCACTGGATTGCCCAATCTTTGGCTCCTTTAAATTAATGAATCCCCTGCCCCACTCCCAGACTTTCGAAATTTGAGATTTTGAAGTAACATCAACCGTCCACCACCACCACTGGTAGAAGCCAAAAAAACAAAACAAAACTATAACACTCTCCTGCAGGACTCCCCCAATATCATATTTTTACAGACGATCATCATCCAAATAAAGGTAAGTTATGGTCTTCATGCGGATTGAGTGATTTAGATTTTTATGCGGTATTATAATTCGCAATATCCAATCCAATCACGATTTGAATGTTCAAACATATTTTATCGAACTAAATTTATTTTTAATTTAAAATTAAAAATGGCGAGACTCGATGCCATTAAAAGAGAAAATAGTCTTCACGGTTAGCAACACAAAAATTTGAATGCGTGAGA